>JAOYSI010001825.1:0-16697 GCA_025775065.1 Hiodon alosoides | reverse complement strand
TTTATTCTTTTCTGCCCCAAACCGGGAGAATTCTGTTGGTTTCATTTTACGGCTGAAGGTGCCGAAAATAAAGAAAATGCACACGAAAAACGACCGCTCCCGATCTTTGCTTGTGGGAATTCCCCGTGGTTGCCACAACAGAACGTTTTGAATATTTTGTGTTGGCAAATTGAATTAAGCAGCAGTAATGCCAACGTTTTTGACTGTAATGGGATGGAAAACATTCGATCTACTGCGCAGCCTAGTAACACCTGCAATACCTGGTGATAAATCATACAATGAAATTGTGGCTACCTTAGAGTAACATTATTCTCCCAATCCACTGATCATCACAGAGAGATTCAGGTTTCATAAGAGAAATCAAAAGGAGGAATCGATCTCACAGTTTGTGAGAATTCAGACACTGAATTCAGACAATCACTGAGTGACACAATATGTGATAGGTTAATATGTGGTATGTGCAGTGAGGCAATTCAAAAACGCCTTTTGACTGAGAGTAACTTAACATTGCATAAAGCAATAGAAGTGAGTATGTCAGTGGAAATGGCAAATAAAGATTTATTATTATAGCAGCTGAGTGCATCGACCTAAGTGCATAAGGGGTCTACTGACTTCAAAAACAAGGCAGTTGGTGGTGAGCCATGCTATCGCTGTGAATCCAGGTCATCAATCAGCAGAGTGTTGGTGCAAAGTCTTAGACTGCAGAAGTTGTGACAAGAAGGGTCACATCAAAAGTGCATGTAAAAACAAAAAGACACAAACAAAAGTACAAAAATAAAATGGAGCACACAGAGGATGAGCAAAACGATGCCCAGTCTGAAGGGGAAGAATCTATGCGTGTTTTGTCTATTTCAGGCAATGAACACGGATACTGGGTGACACCGCTACTGGATGGAAAAGCTGTATGGATGCAAGTGGACACTGGAGCAGCTGTGTCTGAGGCTGTATATTAGGAGAAACTACATCACCTCACACCCCAGCCAACGAAGATGATGCTGAAAAGTTACACTGATGAGACTGTTCCAGTGAGAGGAATTGTTAATGTGACAGTGTAGCTCAACAAACAGAAGGTAAAGCTACACTCTACATTGTGAAAGGCAACCAACCAGCTTTGCTACGACACACATGGCTGAAAAAGATCAAACTAAACTGCCAGGAAATTCACATGCAAATGAGTACACAAACATGATTTCTTAAAAGATAAATAATAAAAAAAGAACATACAAATCAATGTATAGTTACTTTTCAGAAGTAATTAGAAGTAAAGGGGGAGAAATATGTTATTTATTGACATACTAGTTTGTCCCTTCTGGCCACCCGTACGTATTGAAATGCTTGTAATGTTCAGTTCTGTGAAACGCATTAAAAACAAAAACACGTTGATTTCTACTCCCATCTTATGTCCTTTTATTTGTTGAATATGTAATACAGTGTGCTATACAGCAGTGACTGTTTTTGACAACTTAATTGACAACTGTGACAATTATTATTATATTATTATTAAAACTGCATCAATTCTCTTTGGTACACTAACATGCAGTTTTATACAACAATCAGCCGGTATATTGTTTCAGGTATCTTGGAGAACTTTCCACAGTTCTTTTACAGACCTTGTCTGGTTTGCTTCTGTCTGTCCAGGCAATCTCAAGCAGCCTTGATGATGTGTAGTCCTTTTTTTTCTTAAACATGAATTTTGAATGCTTGGAAATATTAAAGTTTCTCTTTCTACTGACACACTAATGCGGATAAAAAATAAACATCAAAGATTATGTTTATTTATTTATTTATTTTGATCTATGTGGACAAAAAATGAACATAAAAGACTGCAGTTATGTAAAAAAGCTAGGGTGCCTAAGACTTATCAGCACAGTACTATATATATATACAGCGGGTGAAATAAGTATTGAACACGTCACCATTTTTCTCAGTTAATATATATATTTCCAAAGGTGCTATTGACATGAAATATTCACCAGATGTTGGTAACAACACAAGTAATCCATACATACAAGGAAACCAAACAAATGAGCTCAGCAAATTAAGTTATGTGTAACAATGTGAAATGACACAGGGAAAAAGTACTGTATATATACACTATATGGACATTGAATCATTGAATTCAGGTGTTTCATTCAGTCCCATTGCCACAGGTGTATATAATCAAGCACCTAGCCATGCAGTCTACCTTTACAAACATTTGTGAAATAATGGGTTGTTCTAAAGAGCTCACTGAATTCGAGCGTGTACTGTAATAGGATGCCACCGTTGCAACAAGTCAGTTTGTGAAATGTCTTCCCTCCTAGATATTCCACAATCAACTGTAAGTGGTATTATTGAGAAGTAGAAGCGTTTAGGAACCACTGCAACTCAGCCACGAAGTGGTAGACCACGTAAAGTTACAGAGCGGGGTCGCTGAGTGCTGAGGCGCATAGTGTGTAAAAGTCGCCAATACTCTGCTAACTTAATAACTGCAGAGTTCCAAACCTCCTCTGGAATTAACATCAGCACAAAAACTGTGCGCCAGGAGCTTCATGGCATGGGTTTTCATGGTCGAGCAGCTGTATGCAAGCCTTACATCACCAAGCACAATGCCAAGTGTCAGATGGAGTGGTGTAAAGCACGTCACCACTGGACTCTGGAGCAGTGGAAACATGTTCTGTGGAGTTACGGATCACGCTTCTCTATCTGGCAGTCTTATGAGTCTGGGTTTGGCGAATGCCAGTAGAACGTTTCCTGCCCGACTGCATTGTGTCAACTGTAAAGTTTGGTGGAGGAGGGATAATGCGATGGGGTTGTCTTTCTGGGGTTAGCCTGGGTCCCTTAGTTCCACTGAAGGGAAATGTTAATGCCTCAGCTTACCAAGACATTTTGGAAAATTCTGTGCTTCCAACTTTGTGGAAACAGTTTGGGGAAGGCACTTTTCTGTTCCAGCATGACTGTTCCCCAGTGCACAAAGCAAGGTCCATAGAGGCTTAGTTGGATGAGTTTGTGTGGAAGAACTTGACTGGCCCGGACAGAGCCCTGACCTCAACACTATCGAACACCTTTGGGATGAAATAGAATGGAGATTGTGAGCCAGGCCCTCTCGTCCAAAATCAGTGTCTGACCTCACAAATGCTCTTCAGGAAGAATGGGCAAAAATTCCAACAGACACTCCAAAATCTTGCAGAAAGCCTTTCCAGAAGAGTGGAAGCTTTTATAGCTGCAAAGGGGGACCAACTCAATATTAATGCCTATGGATTTAGAATGTGATGTCATAAAAGCTCCTGTGGGTGTAATGTGTAGGTGTCAAAATACTTTTGTCCATATATATATTGTGGCAACCCCGGGGCTTATGGATGGCAGAGGTGGCAGAAGCCTCTCCCCCTTCAAACTCAGGGGCAGGTTCTTGAGGGGCGGTACGTACGGGAAGGAACAAAAGCCGGCAGACATCAGGGAAGAGAGGTGAGAACAAGGCGAAAGTAACAAATACCGATCGGGAAAGACGTATGCTCTGTTTTGCAGCTCCAGCCAGAAGACGTGCCAGAGTGAAGCCCCGAAGTCTTTCCCGAACGAGGAGGACGAGACGCCGACCTTAGCGACGACTAATTGTGTTTCGCCCCGAACCTGGAGGAAATTCAGTTGTGCCCTTCTTTTGTCTTTTTTGCCCCGAACCGGGAGGAATTTCAGTTGTGCTCTTCTTTTGTCTTTTTTGTCCCAAACAGGAGGATTCTTTTTGTTACGTTTTACGGCACGAGGGTGCCGAAGAAAGAATCGCACTCGAAAGACGAACGGTCCCGATCATTTCTTGTGGGTATTCCTCTCGCTCTGCACGTGCGGCACTGCTCGTGCTCGCCCTGTGGTTGCCACAATATATATATATATAAATTATTCAGTAATATTTATTGTCACCGTTTAATGTTTTTATTGTTATTTAACATATTTTAACAGCGCTGTGCCATTATGCACAGCTGAGCAGGTAAACACACCTTTGAAACCGACCATTTTCTATGCTATAGTATCTCTCTCCCTAGTTGTTTTTAAGTTCTTAAAATCTTTTGGCAGGCTTGATCTATAGACTTGATGGGGATCAAGTTAATCTCCTTCATCTCATTATGAGCAGCAGAGTGGGTGGCATACTATGACTGTAGACTTTTTTGTTGATGTCAAGTTTGTGAGGTCATGTTGTGTAAGTGTGAGTTTAGTGTTGTTATGTTGATCAGAATGTATATTGTTGTGCACACTTAACCAATGAAGAGTAGTTTCCACAAGGGGACGCACAGTTGAACTGAAATGTCAGTGCATGTCAGTAACCTGGCTTTGAATACCAAAATCTAAACAATGCGTCATGTTTGTTTCTGCTCACGTTTTCGATTAGGGTCGCTATGGCCAAGTGAGCAGATGTGTGATGGATGGTAACAGGGGGATTCTCCATGCTTCCACTGCAAAACGTAAAAGAAAGAAAAACACGTTTGTCACGTCTAACTATCAGCCATAGGGGGTTTTCTGTGGAACTGGTATGCCACCCAGTGTCTGTGCCTGGATGGCCTCTAACAACTTTGCGTGATGTATGGCTCCAAATTTATTTTGTTTTCACTCGGGCACAAGTTCATCAAGAACTGCTGACCTGATCTTGTTATCATCTTACGTCATCTCACTTGCAAGACAAGTTGAATAGCAGGAAATGGACATAGGCTATAAAGACATAGAAGTTGTCAACTCGCAGTTGGCAGGGTAAGAAGGGCACTTGCCCTTTGAGGGAGTTCATGAAAAATGTCATGGAAACAGAGACAATGATCCATCAAGGGGATAAGGAATGAGCACCACCAAGCCGACACATTGCAAGGACTTGCCCATTGAGACAGCCCCGTGTCCACCTTCCTCACTATCTGCCAATCCCAGAGTCATGTGACATCTAGAAGTTTTCCACCAGGAGTATCATACTTTTTTTAAAATTTGGAATCAATGCTTATTTTTGCGTTTCTCTCTCATTTGGAATCACCAATCGTGTTCATCCAATAATCTCTACAAATATTGCCACCACACACCTTATTTTGCAGGCAGTCAGGGAGCCAGTAGGAGACACTTGGTAATGATATGAGAACCCAGCCCAGTCCAGCTGGTACTCTCCCAGTCACAATCGGCAGATGATATGAGCTGGATTCAAAATAGTTACTCCAGCTCAAGGGGCTCTTTAACCACTGTTCATGGAGCTTAGGCTGCAATTGGGCGAGTGCCTTTACCCAGTGAGCTACTCTGAAAACTCCAGCTCATGGGGCTCAGGCTGTGCTTGGGCATGCCCCTTTGCCGACTGAGCCAAAGGAGTCTGACATTTAGTTAATAACTCCATTTGAAATATAGATGTACGTCAGTATAGACCAAAATAACTTTTTACACGGGAGGGTTGCCAAGACATGGATTAATGCGTAGGTTGTGGGACAAGGGTCTCAGACTCATATTAGGTAGTGGGCCGGATTTGTTTAAATGAGACCTCATGGGGCCTGGATTATTTTTTGCTAAAATCAATTTGACTAAACACATTTATATTCAGGCTACTTGCGGATTTATTATTTGAAATCATTCAAGAAGGCCTACAGATACCAATCTATGAGAATTTGCATTGTTGGCACAAGATAATAACATACAATGTAAAATTACAAAAAGTAGAAGAGAGAAGTGTAACAAATAGACTATCATAAGTGCCATAGAAAGCAACAACAACAATAATTACTGTGTCTGTCACTGGCACCAGCTCTACGAACTCCTCAGTAACAGTCAAAGATGCATCCACACCGCAAATAATTCCTAATTGGGCTACATCAGTCACGTCGGTGCTTTCCTCTATAGCAATAGAGAATGCAATAAAGGACTTAACTTTGTCTTTTAGTTGACTGTTCGAATCTCCAGTAAGTTCCCCAATTCTCTCCACCACAGTATTTCTTGACAAGCTAATGTCAACTAAAGCTTGTCGCTTCTTGGCTGCCTTTAGCATGCAGGTCTTCACAAATTCCCCCTCTTAGAACGTATTGGACGCTTTCACAGCGATTTCACTGGCAGTAATATAGCTGGCCTTAACTGCTCCATCATGTGTCTCTCGACATTTGGAAAATATAGATTCTTTTTAAAGGCTTTTCTACAGATGATGCTAGCTCATTCACCTTTTTACTTTTCGTATTCTTTGCCGTGGGTCTCATAGTGTCATTTGATGTTATACTCCTTTGCTACAGCCACTTGTTTTGAGCAATTTTTCTGGAAATACCCTACATACCGTGTCAACCTTTTTCTTTTTCAAAGCATTTTTGGCGAGGTAAATGTGTTTACGCGTTATTGTCAGCGCAGCAACTCGACTTCCTAATTAATTAATTTATCATATCATTGAAAATTCTTAGTTTGCTTATTACACATAGTTGATAATAACTGGACGCGAGTATTTTAATTATTATTATATTTTTAAAATATTTTAAAAATAATTTAATAATTATTTTTTCAATATTAGTGATTTTTTATCCTTTCCACCCAAAACATCTCAGGGGCCAGATGAAACCTGCTGGCGGGCCGGACCCATATCTATCTCACATCTCTGGAGGATGTATTAGAACTAAAGTCATGATTAAATAGGCTGCTATTCTGGTTATTGTAGCGCTAGGTTTTACATTAGCTGTACTGTCCCTAATTCTAAAACAACTTCCTAAACCTTGTTGAGTACACTTATTTGAGCCCTACTATAATAAAAACAACTGTTCCAAATTATTAAATATTAAAGCTGTTTAGGTTTAGAGTAGGAAGTAAATGGAGTGAAACTGATGGATTTAATTGCTTTGATTTTATTTCACTTCATTTACCTATTATTAGTGTTTAATCATCTGTCTGTGTTGCACCTTCCGCTTAACAGTTATTTTCTACTTTTGTATATTTTTTTGCTACTGTGCTTTACAGGGATCAGCTTTTTTTTTTTTTTACTGCACGGCTTGTCACCTCTCTTCCCCTGGAAAACTGATTACCTTTGTCCGACTTAATCGGCTCTGACCTCATGACTCTCTTACACTTTTTTTCCTGGTTTGTTCAAACGGCTCCCTGTTTCCACCTGATTGTTACGCGGTTATAGGATTATTGCTCTGCCACCAAAATGTTGAGGTTTACACTACATCCTAAAGTGACAGGGAGAAGCCATGGGTGTGAAATGGATTGTGTGATGTGCCTGATTCTTGCCCTCAAATCCTGACTCACGCTCAGCAGATTTCACACTCCTAACAACATTTTTTTCTCCCTCTGCCAGCTTTCACATTTTAAGCGTGAGCATAATAAAAGAGAGACAAATAAAAGAAAATACTTTCTACGGTGTAAAAGATAGCCAAATTCTACAAATCTGTTTCAGAGAAAATGGTAAAATGCCACAATTTCTTTGTTCTTTTTCATTCAAAGCAGGAGGAGACAGGAGTTTATTGTTTGTGTATTAACGTTTGCTAGCCGTGTTCTAATTGGGTATTTATGTATTTCTTACGGAAAAAAAGAGACTTTACTGTCAGTTGCATCCTTAAAACTTGGCACATCATTTTCTTACATTAATTATTTTCTCTACACAGGATTGGCTGAGCCGGTTTGGGTACCTCCTCCAGACCCTGTGACAGGACAGCTGCAGACCAAGGAGGCTCTGATAAAAGCCATCAAAGCTATCCATATAGGTTTGTGTTTGTGAGAGAAGAAGAAACGGCCACTTTTGCTAGTGCTAGTGCTAGTATATTATAATGCTGTGTGTGTGTGTGTGCGTGCCGCGCATGTATGCACACATTCTGTGATCTCCAGATTAAGACATTGGGACTCAGCAGATAACTGATTATGTATAGTGTTGTGAGACTTTTAATAACATACAAGAAATCAAACACTTTATCGAGAATAATCAATGTTTACGAGCGCTAGTGCACATTCCTTCTGCTTTTCTAAGTTGACTCACATTCTGGTTCCTTCAGAACTCCTATTTAATTAGATCACATCTGGGTCAATTTGCAAAATACAATAATTCAAATAGTTCAGTTTAAAGCCTTGTCAACAGGCTTTGATTTAGCCGAGAGGTTTATAACAGTGGAGGGCAGTGAGCATGAATTGTTCCGATTCAGATTTATTGAGGCTAAGCAGCTTGTTAACTAATGGAAGGTTTGTAGCATTATTGACAGAAAATGAAAATAAATGCATATATCTGTTGCTTTTCTGACAAGACCTGGATTGAGATGACTAGTATTGAACTAGAAAGAGCCTGTAGCATAGTTGTTTAAACCTGAGTGCAGTAAAGTGGCTCTTTGGATCTCTTTATCAGTAGACAGGCAGATATAAAAGATAATTTGATGATACTAAATTAACCATGACCAAGGATTGGGCTTGTTCATATATAGGCATTTTCTCCCCAATTTGAAATTGTGCTTATGCATCTGGGCTTGACGCTATGGCTCTGACCACCACACATGGGGAGGGTAAAGAATTCATTTTACACACTGCAGTCTATGTAGCTTGCATGAGAGATTTTTCACTAAATGGAGGAGAGGCAAGGCCCCCCTCAACAGCACTACCAGCTGGGCCCAGTGCCCGGAATGTCTACAGGAGATGTTTGTTAACGAAGACCCAAGAGAAGCACTTGCTGATTCCCATCCATCCGAACCCAGGCTCTGCTTTGCTACTCACAAACACCTGGTCACAGACGATAAATGACTAAATTCAGATCTACGAAACCCAGATCATAGTATCTTTCACTTTTATACATGAACAATCATGGCACACAACACTGAACAGCAAAAAGACACAATTCACGACTGATGAAGAAAAACCAACCTGGAGCAAAGGCGCAACGTTTCTTAAAGCGTAAAAAGCTGAGCACTGTGGCAGAAACTCTCAGCAAGCTCCATTAAAGATGATTTCTTAGTTCCTGTTAATGGAGCACTCTAAATAACCAGCTGTGATGTAACCACCCTGCACAACAATAGGAACACTGTCCTGGCAATTACTATTGGAGTGACACATATTTATGACTGTCTTTGTGTTATTATGCATCTGGTTACCAAACCTGAGTTTATATTAAGGTCATTTGAAAATCCAGAAAGTTTTTTAGTACTAGTCAGTCTCTTTGAAAGGTGTCACTCGTGCTTGATATTTTTATCCGAAGCACAGAAGAACAATGAAACTGATAATGAAAAGGCTACAGACATAGCATTACCAGGGATAGGCAAGTTCCAGGGGATCGCCCTTCTTTAAGAAAGTGTTCAAGAACCTAAGCAAGGCTTCCTGAGAGATGGATGAAATGTGAAAGCACCCTTTACGTTGTCACCCTTCATGTGTTATGTTATCACCTTTTTTGGAAAGCTCAAGAGTTCTTCTTCAGGATTATCCATGTCCAAACTTACAGAGACAGAGAATTGTCTGCTTCCAGACTCTCAGTTATTGTTATTTGAATAGTTGTCATGTATCTAAAGGGCCTAGAGGCCTAAAGGGTGAGTCTAAGCCATTCATCAGCCCAGCCAATGTGGCTGATCTAGGATTTTATAAATACAGACAGTGGCAGTATCCTGTTTTGTTCAGTGGCATTTAACTGTGCAGTTCTGACTAGTGTAAAAATGGGGAAACTTCACCACTTCTTTTTGCATGCTAAGCGCTTCAGTAGTCGGTTCCCCCTGTCAACATGTGTGGCTGGTGTTCACAAGCAGGTAACTATGAATATTCAATCGCAAAATTAGTTTGTAGACGTATGACCAAGACTCAGACTAGAGACAACTCTTTTAATGCTCAATTTCCTGTGCTTCACAGTACGGGTGCCAAGTGTCTTGTCCTCTTTCTTACTGTGACCGTGATTTATGATGCAAATGATTTTTCAAAGAGCTATTTTTAACAATGAGGTTGGAAGTGCATTGGATGAAGAAGAAGAAGTACATCTTGAGGTTATTCTTCCTCTTTTTTATATTTATGATTACATATCAGTGTCTCACAGTCTGTTGTTTTCACTGGACCTAAAGGAACTTTACAGATGGGGAATACATTGATTTTAAGAGTTATTTTCAAATTAAAATTTGGCACAAATAGGAGTGGCTAACTAATAAAAGGGTATTAAAGGCCGTACCACTCAGCACGTTGTTGCAGCTGCTTACTGAATTTCTACAGTACAAGAAGATGCTTGGCTGAAATCCATACTGGCCTGATAAAAGCAGTTTGAGCCAGAATCCTCAGGGTATTGAAGTCAAAGGAATTTCTGTTAATTGCAGCAGGTAACATTTAATAATTACGCTTATTTGTTTGTTTTCTGACACTTGTGAGAGAGAAAGTACGCAGGAAAAATAGCCCTGTCTAAAATCCACCCTGCCTTAAGCGATGCAGCAACCCTAAAATCTGTTTTCCCTTCCAGCGCACAGTTAATTCCTTAGTAGCTAGAGTGTAATATTTTCACCTGGACTGGTCGCTTCTGTAGTCATGACGTGGAAGCTGTCTGATTCAGTGAAACAATGGTCCACCATCATTTTAAACCCCCTCCAGGGTTTGTGTTGAAATGCTATTCCGAGGATGTGGAGGATACGCAAGTGTTTGGAGTTTCCGCAGCGGCAAAAAAGGTCCCCCAAGGTCTGACCTGGGATGTCGTTCTCATTGATGGTAACCTTCAGCAGCCAAACCACAGGGGCTTACCAGTTGTGATCTGGGTGTTAGACCTGTGGGTAGCAGAGAATTTAGAACCACCAATGCCTGGGACCATATCAAAACTTAACCCACTAATCACACTTTACATAACTATATTTAATAGTGTTTTCTCTTTAAGTATCTCTATAAGTATCTTATTTCTTCTATTCGTAAAAAGAAAACACTACTAAATACTGTTTAATAATGCAATTGGAGGGTCACCAAAATTTTGATTGAATACTAGCCAATGTGTCCTTGAGCCTTTGTTCTGACATAGCCAGGGGCCAGGGGGTTTTATGGTGAATTAAACCTGTGACTTATTAACATTAACATGTTTGAAGGGTCTATTAAGATTAAATGAACAGCAACATTTCAAATGTCGAAATAAACAATGAATCAATTCCCGCTCTGGGTTAGATCTAATATTTAACCCTCTATTGCATATTGTAACATAAAGGTAACAAACCTATTTGTGTTGCTTAAAACACACAAATACTTCAATTCTGTAGTTGCAAACTGTTTCATTTAGGTAACAGTCTAAATAAACCAATGGTAGCTTTCCATTTGGTCATATGACTTTTGATTTTTTATTTTACTTCCATAATGTGGTACTACTAAGAAGGTTGAAAGCCAACTTTTTGAGTGTTTTATTTGATGCTACTACATAGTTTTTTCTGCTTTTTTCATCAAAATAAAAATTGGATTCATAATTATTGTTAAGTAAAGGATTATTTTCATACCTAGAAATTATTATTATATTAGTTTTACTATGAATTTTTTTTTTTTTTCGAAAATTGGAGTGTATCCAGAAATTAACATTGTGCAATTTTGATATGGGGAGATATTGGATTTACTGTTGAAATATGGGAATATTTTTTATTGGGGATATTTTATTATTGCTATATACTATTGCTTTTCTTTTAGTTTTTACTGTTATGCATTTTTATATTCAGAAAATGAATACATCAATGTTTTATGGAGAAGGGAAGAAAAAGACAGAATTAGATATTCCTCCTGATGACAATGAAGTTGAGCTAGCTCTTAGTGATGAGAATGATGAAGATTATGTTCCTGCAGATGGAACTAGTGAATGTGAAAGTGAGGACAAGGATGATGAGGAATATACTGAGCTAAATAACACAGATCTTATAAAAACAAGCTATAATTTATCAGACATCATTTGTCATTTTTTATCTTTATGGTTTCTAACTGATATATCAGTCAAGAGACACAGTCTATGCACTAATATCAGCAAATACTGATTTTCTATATTTTATATATTCTAGATATTCCACCGGAGCAGATAGAAAGCTATCATGATGAACAGGGGAACCTTCGAACGTCTTCCTCGATCACATATGTACTGGAAAGCTTCCTGTCGAGTTGATTGCGTGGCTAATACAATGTTAGTCTTGTGTTGGGAAGCTATCAAATGCTTCCTCCACTTGAGCAATAACGATGAACAAGTTCCAGTTGGACACCTTGGTCATGACAGGCTTTTCAAGATTTGACCACTGATGACAGCTCTTCTAGAGAGCTTCCAAGGGATTCCGATGGATGAAAAACTTTGTGTGGATGAGCAAATGGTCCCAATCAAAGGAAAGAGCTCCATCAAACAGTACAATCCTAAAAAGCCGAAACGCTGGGGATACAAAGGGAACCTTTCAAGAGAAAGAAACAACTGTCAATGTCGTAAACCTCAGGGAATAATACATGGGATGACAGCCATGCAGTGACTCTGCTCAGTACGTTTGCTGCTGCCAACCTAACGTCTACTGTTGATAGATGGGATAGGAAGAAGAAGGAAGTTGTTCAAGTGACCTGCCCTAGTGTTGTTCTGGCTTCTAACAAATTCATGGGTGGGGTGGAACTTCTGGATTCTCTTATTTCATTGTACAGGATGAAGATCCAGCAAATGATATCGTCTGTTAATCTTCCACATGCTAGACCTGACAGTAGAGGCATGGCTCCTGTCCCGCAGAGTCAGTCTGTCAGTGCTGCGTGCAGGATTCAAAAGCAGATTGCAGAGACAGTAGGTAGCAAAAACAGTTTACTGAACAGATCTGAACTAGCCGAGGTACAAAAGGGTAGGCAAATCTAAAAGCAGAGCCAGGTCGAATATACAGCGCGAGGCAGGCAGGACAGAGGTACAAACGGGCAGGCAATCGGGAAATCCAAAATTAAGCAGGGTGTCGTCAGGAGTTAAACAGGCGAGGATGAAGAATGCAAGAACGAACTAGCGGAAAGGCAAAGAACGAACTAGCAAAGCATACAGAACAGAGTCAGGTAATTATACAAACAAACTAAACAGTATAGCAAGTAATGCTGGAGTAGCAGGCGAAAGGGAAAACCTGGACCGGAACCAATCTGAAAAACAACCACAGGACACATGAACAGAAACAAAGAAAACAGGGAAAGATTAAGTGGAAGCAGATACCGGCTGAATCCCTGACACAGTCAGATATGCAGAGTCCCCAAGAAGGAGCAGCTCAGTCTTCTTGAGTTCAAATGTGAAGTTGCAGCTTGTCTTTGTGCAGAGAAGACGACCCAGAAGCGCAAGGGAAGGCCAAGCTCAAATGTTGAGGAGAAGCTTGCTGAAAAAAAGCGAAGCCTGCAGCCCCATTGCCCTGTACATCAGCTCGGCAGGACAACACTGGACACCGGCCTGTATTTGCTGAAGCAAGAGGTAGATGCAAAAATCCGGGCTGCAAAAGGCTTACACATATACAGTGTCAGAAGTGCAGTGCAAATAGGGCAAAAGTGTAGCTCTGTTTCCATATTGCACAAAAAAAAAATGGCATGTTCACTATCAAAATAATGTTTTTCTGTTCACAATGAACAGTATTAACAGAATGAATGATAAGCAATTAATTATTCTGCACATATTTGCTACAGGGATATTGCATGTGAAAATCCATAAAACTATTTTCTGCAGAGAAACAGAGCTACACTTTTGCCCTATTTGCACTGTACTTCTGACACTGTATATGTGTAAGCCCTTTGCAGCCTGGATTTTTGCATCTGCCTCTTGTATAAAAGTATAAAAATATACTTATTTAGTATTATAATATATAATATACTTATTTTACAAAAAATCTTACTTATTTAAGTAAGAAAGTAAGAATAATAATTTTTACACTCTATTTTCATAATGCGTGCAATAGACGGTTAAATGCCAATATGGCCAGTAAATAATCATAGGCACGATAAATGGAAAGCAGCTAGATTGGCTTTTCTTAAGTATACTTTTTGTAATAAAAGGAGGGTTTAAAAGGAGCACCACTTAAACTGATTGATTGGGGAGTACTTCTTCCTCTGTGTATCAGTATAAAGTTACCCAGAGAACATGTTCAGCTTTTTATGCATTAAAGTATGCAGACTTTATAAAAACAGTTGTGTATATTGATGAAATGATACTCAAATGGGGCCAACATAGCTTGTTCCTTCTCTCTCATGTTTCTCTATATCTCAGACCTGTTCTGGAGCACCCACTTTGTTGCTGTGGCCTAGATAATTTAGAAGGCCTTTTCTTTCCAAAGGTACATACCAGTGCTGTCAATACTCAACAAACACATTTTTATTTTATTTTAATCTGCATCCAACAAAAATGTATTAATCAGGAATAAACACTAGCTTCTGATGCCTCGGGATTCCATTTGGTTTACATGACACTGTACAAACTAATAATACAAAAGCAATAGGCAGTTATAGTACACTTGGCTTTCCGTTCTTCAGGAAGTGTTTGGCTCGGGTCCGAGTCCAGAATTTACAGCTCACATTCACAGTACAGTATGGACTTACACCTCTCGCTAATCTAATTTCCAATAGGGCCTAAGGATGTATTGTACGAATCTAGTGGGCTTGATTGAAGGCTTCAGTGGATGGTTTTATATATCTGTGGCAACAGCTGGGAACTCTGTGAGATTAGAAGAGAGGATTGAACATCTTTGGCAGGATTAAACCATTTGTTACCCCTCTTACAGAGCTGTGCTTGTTATTTCCCATTCTCCTAACTGGTTGCACAACGTTTGTACCAAATCGGTGGCAGCAAACCATTTACATCTCAATCCGTCAGACTGATGGGAGGCTTAGGGTTAGCATCACCAACCAAGCAATAAAGGAGAGTGTACAACCCCCACCCAAAAAAGACGGACGACCAGTCATCAGGTGGATTTTGTGCTGATGCCGGATGAGCAGTATCAGAATAACATGAGTTCAAGGTCAAGTTGGAGAATGCATTGGCGATGGAATCCTGTAACTTTGAGTACAGAACATTAAATTAGCGAAATATTCCCTCCTCCCCCAGCTGTGGTCAGTTTGTCATTGAAACACAGGTTTTCATTGTCGCCACATGGGTCACCACTGTAATCCAGACTCCTTAAACATATAAGCCCTCCTATGTGAGAGCTGCTTTTCCCCTCCACAACTACATGACAAAGATGGTGTCCTATTGGGTATTAAAGAACTGACCTGGAGACAGAGAGAGAAAGAATGCAGCTGGAGGAAGTTTTCTCTTTCCATACTGTGTATTTCTCTTTTAAAATTTGCTTTGCAGTTTAAAGAAAGTCCATAGAGACCTTTTATTTATGGAGTCACTGCAGACTGGCTAAAGTTGTGTAAGTGTAATGTAAAATAAAAACTGGTTCTCGTAACCTCATTATTTATTTCTTACATACAAACCATTATCCAAAGCGGACTTCACCCGTAAAATTATCCATTTTAATCTTCATTCTAATGCTTCCGGCTGGATATGGTTGTAATCTGCTTTGGGTTTTGTAGCAATCCTTTGGGTTTTTAAACATTTTGTGGTCTGAAGCTTATCTGCTTTGCTTGCTGGAGGATGGATTCTGGTGTTACTGCATTACATATGGTATCAGTAATTAATTCTTTGCATAGATAAGAATCAATGCTCTGTCACACTGCAAAAAGAGTCCTTGGGTTGTCAGGTTGTCTACCTTCCTGCTGCTCTAAGGCGACTCCAGGTTCTTTAGTAAGTGTAAAACGAAGACATTTTTTTTCAATCTGCTTTCCTGGATCACTAGTTTTAAAAAAAATACTTTTTCCCAGAAGGTCGGACACCCAACTTGGTCTCTCCCTCCCTCTTTTTTTAAATCAGTTCGCTGAACCCCAAGCACGTTTAGCTTTTTAAAGGGGGTGGAGTAGCGATGGGTTTCAGGAAGTGACATGAAGGCCGGCTACCCTTGGCCAATCTGCAAAAACTGGTTGTGTGCATGGAGGTGCACACCATATTATCCACAATTATCTATAATGAAAACAGATATTGCTTGCATTGATTTTTTGATATTTAAAAACAGACCTAACAGTCAGAGTATATCAATGGATAGATTATCCAAAAGTTTAGAAAATCATTTTTTCATATACATAGTTTCTCATTGAATAAATACTATTACTAAAATAGTTATTGATAAGGTCAACGATGATATTGAAAATATTTTAACAATATGAATAGGAATAATTGTTTTATTAAAAGGTGAACTGAATGACAACAGGGTATATTCATTGCAATTTCAGTTTTTCTTTTCTGGGTTTTAGTTTTAGAAGGTTTGTACGTGTTGATCACCATATTGATCACCAAAAGTGTCTAACAAGGTTTGGCAAAGTGCTTCCAGCAATCAACTTTTTATGGCAAATTATTCTCCCTGCTGCTCAACCCAGAATGACACATTCGAGAGGAAAGCAATTAAAGGAACAATGGAAAACAAACACTCTACTGTAAAACTGTGAATGCCGAGTCAGGTCAGAAACAAACCGTTTCTCTGGTAACGTGCCACCAATCTTCCATCCCAGTGCTGGGGAGGCAAGGTCACTAGGACAAGCCTTATTGAAGGGGACAAATTAGGTCCTTTCTCTCCTTTCATCTCTTTTCTACTCTAAACGTGCTTTTGTTGAGGCCTTTTTTTGTCATTCTGACAAAGTTACTTTTAGAAAAGCTTGAGCTTAAGTCACACCCTCGGGGAAGGGAGGAATACAGCAGGTGAAATAAGTATTGAACATGTCACCATTTTTCTCAGTAAATATATTTCCAAAGGTGCTATTGACATGAAATTTTC
>JAOYSI010001824.1:0-16697 GCA_025775065.1 Hiodon alosoides | reverse complement strand
TATATATGTAGGCATGGGGGGCAACAGGACTGATAATCACCTTCTCCGTGTCTAGAAACGTGCATTTTACGACCAAATGAATAAGTAGTCCCAATGGAACCTAACACTTTAGGAATCCTTATCGCTAGTGCTCTAATGCCCGTTTAGGAAGAAGGAAAAACGGAATTGACATGCCGTATTTTCAATGCGGTCGCTGTTTTAGATGCTGCTATAACAACACAATGATAATTGTGATAAATTATAATCGTGAATAAATTCTGATGACTGTGATTTTTATACAGAGCGAGTCGTGTGTTAGTAGTCAAGTATTACCTGTCTGACTAATTCGTAGTCCAGTTCTTTGGCTATTGCCCGGGCAGCCTCGGGTCCTCCAGGAATCTCCACCGCCCATTCGTTGACATACTGTCTGTCCCCGTTAGAAGCGTCCACAAAGCAAACGACGGAACAGAAAACCGCAAAAGCAGAGCACATCACCAACGGACGAAATCTCAAATCCATTGTAAAAAATATAGAACCGTATAAGGTATATCGATGTATGTATTTATAACGCCTCCCAATACAACCGGAAGCCAAATATAATTAATCAACAAAAAATGTAGTTATCTCTCTTATTTCGTTATTTTCTTTTTAGATTTGTATTAGTGCACACATTAATACATTTAAGTAAGATAGAGCTGAGAAGAAGCTAACCTATAGGTGCCCAGTTACCTTTTGAACAAACGTGGAAAGCTACAGAGTAAGCCGTGGAAAAAAAAAATGTTTACACGTCAAATAGCGAAAAACTCTGACGTCAGTTTCGAGTCTACCTGGAGTAGGATCTGCGCTCGAGTCCCGGGGGGGTTCAAACGGGAAGAGAGGTACTGAAAGGAAGAGGGAGACAACGTCTAAAAATAGCCCTCGTTATTTTTTTTCTTAAATCAAGCGAAGATTACGTGAATTTGTACACGAAATATGGCAGGCATTAAAATGTCTCCTTTCTAGTCCAGTATACGTTTTACTTGTTTAATGAATATTGTTTAAATCTGACGTTAATAATATCGCTAAAATAACTAAATAACGGTCGAATAATTTCGAATAGTAGTTTACCATAGAATTACTGATTTCGTGTGTTACCGCAGTGGACACATGTCAACGAATATATGACAACGATTGTCGGGTCAGTTGTAAAATATGTTATTAAGTCTCTACTTTTTAGTTTTGAATAATTTGTCGGTGCTGCATTTCTTCCACGAAGCTTTATAATATGTCTCATACTACGATAAATCTGGCATAAAAAATATCCGATACACGCAATGAGTACATTTAACCCTGTATAACAACGACATAATTTACATTAAAAATTCCAATTTGTTTGGAAGACATTTGAAAAATTTTCTAAGGACAACATGGGCCAATTCTCTGAGTCTTTCAGTTTACGTTGGTGCACGAAATACCAACCTTTCAAACCTTTAAACTTCAGAACCTGGCTGCTGGACAGCTCCTTAACAGAATCACTCCATTGCTTCATATTCCAGATAAGTGTACCTCCACAAAGAACCACATAAAAAAAATATTACAAACAGTACTCCTCCACTTGCATATAGATATATATTCCATGTTCCATATTGTCTACATCAGTGTTCATCCAGACTGTTCAGTCACCTTTCCTTTGTAACCGATTAGCTGGCTGGAGATGACATCTTCGGTACAACCTCAGATGTAACAATGCTAAAGCAACTCAATATTATCAACTGACTGGATTTTGAATCTTGTTTTTAAATAATATTGGTTTAGATGTTGTGAGGATTGTTTACTGCAATAGAAAATTTGATAATATAAAAGATGAAAATCTTGTCCACTAAGTTTGCACTAAGTGCAAAGCTTAGTTGTGTGGTCAGTGCAAGGAAAACATAAAGCAGACCTCGTAAAAAGGACACTCTAAATAGAAGCAAATTTCTTTAAAAATCTGTCCTTTTGATGTATCATCTTGCATAACGCTGTGAACATTTAAAGAACCTAGCATTTATGGAAAACATAACATAGACGAGTCCACTTCAGTGGCTACCTTTCCCCACGCTATTAGGGTGGGTATGATTGAGTCATTGAATGGCAGCAAGTGTAATCTACCAATAACCCACTCCTAAGTAAAAAGGATACCACAGTCATTGTTTCTTAAATGATTCCTTTGCTTATGTTTATGCGTTTTATCTGATTGTTGACAAACCACTGTTTAAAAGCGGCTGGACAGAATTCCTTTTACTTTATGGTGCCTCCATGAATACAAAGTGGAGAGAGAAGATTCCAATTTTCAGGTGTTCATCATCTGACATTGTTATGCAAAAAATCATGGACCCTCTAATAGAATTTCAGCCAAACGTGCACTTTTCCGTCTCTAAAAGATCTAAAAGATGTTTAATAGATTTCCTGTTACCTGGATGTGGTCAAACAGGGCAACATAAGATACACAGCTTGATCTACCTCTTTCTAGCAACAGGTCTGTAGGGACGATTTTGCCATATTAATTGGCAAGGTTCAATACTTAAAATAACAGTAGGGAAGAAGGTGGAAGAAGGGCAGAACAACTCATAAGCACTAATGGATTTCTAATTCTGCTCCATAAGAAATAGCTTGGAGGAGGGGAGATGATGGTCACTATGGGCACCAGAACTCCTGCAGACACTTTGTGTTGTTGTGGAAAAGCATCACTGACACAACCATTCATGTGTAGCTCCCTCTTCTGTCGTCTTTTATTATTTTGCTGTTCCCATCTATATAGGAAGCACACATCTATGAACCTATGCAAAGACAGATGTTTTATGCATGGATAAAAACAGTCATTTGTGTGAACATCCTATTTAGCCACCCTCAAATACACAATTAATCAGTGTGCCAAGAGCGGCAAAATTCATTGGAGCCAGTAAATTAATATGACTCATTTACTTGACATTTCTGGCTGAGTATGCAGATGACCGGCAGGCCATATTATGTTGATAGTAAAAGGCAATGATGGGTGTAGCGATCATAGCCAGACTCTATTTGTTTTCTTAACATAGATTATTTGTTTGTTTTAAAAGGAAGGTTGACTATATAACAAAAGGAAAAGAAGAAGTCATTTTTCACAAACATTCCTGATATCATTCATGAAATAAGATAGTTTTTAGTGCCAAGCTCTTTGCTTAATTGATTTGGCCATGGGATGGCATGACTTTCCCCATTAGAGCAGAGAGCAGTCATTCATGCTGCAAGTCACCTTTGAGGAGGCTGAACTTGTGTCCTTTGTTTTGGGTTATAGGTTTCAGATTTGATAACTGGTTCCTGAACATCCCTCATTTATCTTTCATTCCTGACATTTAATTAATGGCAATGCAGCACTGCTGTAGCTTGCTTCGTGCTACACATTTATTACCTTTTAACTTATAAACGGCCAACTAATTAAAAATGTACTCAACATCAATGAAAATTGGTGTAAATAAGAAATGTATATTTGCTGTCTCCTGCTTCGGTGCATGCTAAAACTGTTGGCACTGAATAATGAAACCAAGAGATGCATCTCATATCTGGATGAATGATCAATTCAACCGAAAATGCATTGAAAGTGGAAGAACTAAAGCGTTGCCTGGATGGAGCGGTGGGTAATCAGCGAGGCATTTATATGCAAGCTCAATTTTCATCTCCTGTTGCCTCTGAGTCACTCCTCGCCTCACCCAGCCATCAAGGTTCTGTGGTTGTCATGGCTACACTGTCTCCCTCTTCCGCCCGTTTTACTCTTTCTCTCGGCCTGCTGCGTCAGTGATGTTAGCACGGAATGGAATTCAACAGATTTTATTCAGAGCAAAGTTACTCATGTATGCTGTCCGAGTTTTATGTCAGGTTTGGGGTGGCAAGTTGGGAGAAATACCCTGCAGACAGGAAAGTGAAGTCCCCTTACCTGTTCAATATCGGTTCTCCACTGCTTCATTTATTTATTGGCATTGCCCCAGTTAAGAAATCTTATCTTAAACCATATCTTATACATTTTAATACATGTAGGGCATACGAAGATGCTGGTGTGGATGGCAAACATGGATATTTCATAAAATTATGAGAATTTTTTGTGTGTGTGTGTTAAGAAGCCCTGTATCTATTTCAGCATTTTGAATTTCCTATCTTCATATGAGCAGTATGCTGCAAAGTGGAGTGACAGAACAGAAGTTAAATAATATCTTTTTGAGTACAAGCGTCTGGGTTCAGAATATATTTCGGCTATGCCAGTTCTTATGCAGTGATTGATGACTTTTCCATTACAACATAGCAATTGGCCCAGAGAAAGCTACAGTTGCAGTTAAAAATGAACCTTCGTGAAGGCTTTTGACTCTTCAGAGCCTTATCAGCTAATTTAGGTGTGGACAATTGACTGCTCTCTGAGATTTGCAGCACAAAGAATGTTGGTGAAAGATAATGGCTCAAGGATGCTAATTATGGTCTTTTCGTTTTTTAAACAAGCCCTTGTGAGTGTCAAAAAGGAGTGGGAGTCAATACTGTTATCTTGCTACAATTGTGGTCTAGAGCTGCAACAGAGTGTGAGTCACCCGTGAGCTGACAGGAGGCAGTGAAGGAGATGGAGGTGGTGGTTGGGGGGGGGGGGTTTGAGTCTTTCCTCACAGAACCTAATCATGCATGATTTTAAGCTCCCACTACATTGTGTCCCATCAAACACTCCAGCTGATCTGTGACGCGATCTTGAGTGGGGAAGAGAGAGTGTATGTTTGCAGGCCGCATTGGCTCACTTGTCCAAGCAGGCTCAATTCAGCCAGCAGTGCTTTTTGAAGTGGAGCCAGGGGAGCTGGAATATGGCCAAAATTAGTCACAGTTGGTTGTAGTGATGGCCAGTGATACTACAGCGGAGAGAGGTGGTTGCATGGTTACATATTTTGGTGTGAAGTACACTACTGCATGCCTTGTTATTGTTATTTTAATACCATGATGTACTATGACAGTATTTTTTGTGCAGCTGTATTACGTTATATTTGATTAATGTTGAGAATTGCTGCCAAAAAGGGAGAGTCCATTCGCAGAGAGAGAGCATATATATTAACATTATCTTTGGTAGACATAGTATGGACAATTTATAACATTTTATTTAGTAGAATATTTTATTATCTTTCAGTGCTTTCTAATATTTACTAAAAATGTTTTAATATATTTTTGACCACTGAACATGAATATCCCAAGTTGGGAACCATTTTAATCAGTGCTGACTAGCATCTGTACTTAACTACAGGTTGGCTTTTGCATGGATTATAATAATTAATAAAGATTAAATAATTAAAAATGGCTGTTATTGAATATAACATTTATAGCATGACAATTAAACAAATCATTCACCTCCTCTGTTTGCCTGAAGGTAGTCATGGTGACCAAGAATGGAGGCAAGAGTAGTGATAGTACTGTTCAGTCGGTAATAACACTTAACATGAGCAGGGTCCAGGAGATGAGTTTTCCCATATCCCTAGTAGGCTAATCATTAACTGGTGCTGTCTCTCTCTTACACTGTGTTCTACTGTTGGCCTGCAGGGCAAAGATAAATAAAAAAGAAAAAAAACTAAACGTTAACAAAGAAAAGAAACAGACTAGTGATACAAAATGTTAAGATGGAATGCTGCTCTCATAAGTCGCCGATAAGCCTTGCATATTTTCTATTTAGTTTATTTGACAAATTGGGGACTGGGCTTGCTATCGCCTCCTGAATGTCACCTGTATCTTTTAAAGCTATCTCTGCCATTTACAGAGTCTGGTGGCAAAGACGACTGCTACTAATTGCCACCTCAGTCCCGATCAATGAAATCTGTAACTGCCTAGCACCATGTACGACGTCATCTCTGCCCTTTAGATTTGATATGAATGAGAGAAAAACAAACACATGACACTTAAAGAGAAAGGGAGCTCTCTGAGAGAGAGATTCATTTTACAGTCTCTTACTACAAGATGTAGCTCCCTCTGCCTACAGAAAACTGAACTACAGCATCACAAGCCCCTTTTGAGCATCCTGCGTTGTT
Source organism: Hiodon alosoides (assembly GCA_025775065.1). Taxonomy (NCBI): domain Eukaryota; kingdom Metazoa; phylum Chordata; class Actinopteri; order Hiodontiformes; family Hiodontidae; genus Hiodon; species Hiodon alosoides. Next base: position 10,683 of record JAOYSI010001824.1, on the reverse strand, counting down.
GCATGATTTTTATTACCACACAAGGCATTTGCAAAGCGGCTGGAAAATGAAAACTGGAAGAAAGCTTGGGGGGCGAAAGCATTTCAGTGGATTTCTTTATTGCATTTATCAATGGCCAAAACAGGAAATTAAGTCCTTCTGTTGATGCAACCTAAGGCAACCTGCAATTGCTTTACAATGGGACTGCTGCAGTACTGCTTTATGTGAAGAAGGGCTTTAAGTTCTGCAGAATCTGAATGATCTAGACAATAGACTTTAATACTCACCCCCTCTACAGATACAATGTAGATATTTCATGCAAAAAACTAATTAAAAAGCATAGATTCCAAATTTGACTAGACTATATATTTTTTTCTTCCAAGAAAGCTGTCCAAAATAGAATAAATTAAATATTGCCACATCACATCTTCACAAAGCTAGTCGTTTGTTTCTGGAAGATCACTAAATGCCTATTTCAATATGCCTCTTTTCTTCTTAGTAAAGATAATAAAACCAAGCGAGAAGCATTTGTGCTCCTTTGCCAGATTCTATTAAACGTAGAATTGACATTACGTTGGGCTGATCATAGATCTTCAATGACATCAATGGTCACCAGGCTAGCTTTTGATGGAGGAGTTTAATTCAGGTCTGTTTACAGAGAGTAATTAATATGGCCAAAGGGGTCTTTTTCACCCACGCTAGTAGGTTAGTCATGTGGACCTCAAATGTGACAGGTAAGGCTATATGGTACTGTATACCTGGCGTCAGACACTATGTCAAACAGTAAAGGAACCCCACAGAATACCTGTAATGAGATCAAGATACACCAGCACCTTAATAAATGATTCAGAACAACAGTTTGAGTAAAATAAAAAAACTATTTTCTTATCAATTATGAATTAATCCGTCTTCTATGATATGGTTTAAGGCTGATGGGCACTGACCCCTCGAGCATCTCTATGTGATCCATTCCATTAGCAGCTAAACCTAAATTTCCATTAGAGGCTAAACCTACACCCTCCTAAGAGGTGACAGGTCAAGAATATTTAGAGCCTTATCCACACAAGATCAGTGGTTTACACAATAATAGTACAGCAATACAGAAAGTCTAGAAAAAATATAATAAGTAAAATCAGTAATGCAGTACTACAGAAATCTAGTATATCTAGTATACATCTAGTATAAATAGAATAAGTCAAATCAGTATAAGAGTAAATTTAGGCAGATAGGTACCAAGGGCCAAGTAATATATTCAAAAACAATCTTACCAATCTATGCAGGAGCAAGCAATCTTTCCTTTCAATGGATCTGGAGAAGATGTCGCCGTCTCGTTGTCGTTGTTGTTGTAACCCAGTCTAATCTGTAAACCCTATCTATACTACATTAAAGCCAGCTTTAATAAGGTCTGGGGCTAATGCAACACAGCAAACAAGAATACAAGAAAGGGTCTTGGCTCTGTTCTTCTCTCTTTGCTTGTACTGGAGGAGGCCATCAGACTCTCTTTTCAGGCAGCCGTCTGTTTGCCAGCTATGTCCTCTTGTGACCTATTCTTCCCTTGCTCAACAGGCAGCCCGCAGTAAAGTCACACTCTAGCACGCCGACGTGCTTGGTCCGGAAATAATCGGCAGTACACACTTCCGGGTTCTCCGGCTCTCTTGCCGGCTTTATTTCAAACGCTCTTCAGGGATCCCCCTCTAGGGTTCACCCCAAACAAAACAAAGTAAAATAACAAACTAACTGAATAACCGAACTCAACAATCAAACGTAAAGATATTATCAAGTCCTTTTGTCGGCGCCGACTCGCTTTCTTCCCAGCTCTTCCCCCGTCTGGCTCTTTTCCTGACTTCCAGCACCAACTGAGGGATCACAGGTAGTTAAATACTGTTCGTAATTAGTGTAATCCTCGGCCAGTGCTGGTGGGCGTGCCCGACCCTCTCCTGGGTGTGTTCTCGAGACGGACGCGTGGCACACAGCTCCCCCACCAGAACGAATCAAGGGCTCGTTCGGCACCCCTCCCCCAACCGGGAGAGGAAGTCGGCCGTGGCGTTCTGAGCCCCCGGCCGGTGAATTGAGAATTGGTTTCCTTCATCCGGTGCAGCCACTAGAGGGGAGCATGGTCAGTGACGACCCAGGAGATAGAACTGCAGGGTCAGGACAGCCCACTTGATGGCAAGACACTCCCGTTCAATGGTGCTGAACCGACTCTCCCTGGGGGTGAGCTTCCTGCTGATACAGATGACAAGATGCTCCACCCCGTCCACCTCCTGGGTCAGCACGGCTCCCACACCATGCTCCGACGCGTCCGTCTGCAATACAAAGTCTTTGGAGAAGTCAGGGTTAACAAGCACAGGTCCCCCGCACAGAGCCGCTTTAATTGCCACAAACGCTGTCTGGCACTGCTCTGTCCACCGGACTGGGTCTGGACTCCCCCTTTTGGTGAGGTCCGTCAACGGGCAGGCCAGGTTGGCGAGGAAAGATCTCACCTGTTTTTTCAAATTCGCCCCCACCTAAGAGGAAGCCCAGATACTGTACCTCCCTCCGCCCAATCGCAAATTTGCCAGGGTTCGCCGTGAGACCAGCCCCACGCAAAGCCTGCAAGTGCCGCACATGCCGTTCCCAATCATTACTGTAAACAACGTCGAGATAGGCGGTGGGATACTCACATTGTGGCCGGAGTACACGGCCCATGAGCCTCTGGAAGGTGGCTGGTGCTCCGTGAAGCCCAAAAGGCAAAGTGACAAGTTGGTACAAACTGATCGGAGTGGAGAAAGCCATTTTTTCCTTGGACATCGGAGACAGGGGAATCTGCCAATAGCCCTTGGTCAATTCCAGTGTCGTGTAAAAGCGAGCAGTGCTCAGCCGATCCAACAGCTCAACTCTTCCACTCGAGGCATGGGATAAGCATCAAACTTTGAAACTGCATTGAAGTCAACTGTAGTCTTCCTTCCTGTAGTCAACACAGAATCTCACCGACCCATCCGGTTTAGGAACCAACACCACCGGACTGCACCAATTGCTGTAGGATTCCTCGATTACTCCCATGTCCAGCATTTTTATCAGTTTCTTCCCGTAGCACTTTTTTCTTGTGCTCGGGAATACGATACGGCCGGGTCCGAACCACAGTGCCCGGCGGGGAATGGATATGGTACTCGACGATGTTAGTACGACCTGGCAGAGGGGAAAACACATCAGCAAACTCATGGACCAGTTGACGGACCTCCGCGCTCTGGGACGAGGACAGCTGGTAGATTAGTCAACCTCCTCCACGCGCCGTGTGACCTCAAAGGGCCCTTGCCACCGCACCAACAATTTGGAGCTGGACGTGGGGAGTAAGACCAGAACCTTATCACCCGGGTCAAAAGTGCGTAGGTGAGTCTCCCTGTTCGCCGCGCGCTGTCTGTCTTGGGTGACGAGCAAATGTTCCCGTGCTAAACGACCCAAAGAGTGCAGTTTTGCTCGGAAGTCCATGACATACTGCACCATGTTCTTACTGGGGCTTGGACCCTTCTCCCACGTTTCCTTAATGAGGTCCAACACGCCCTGCGGGCGCCTACTAAAGGGGGAAAACCTCCTGGAGGCCTGGGGAACCTCCCGCACGGCGAACAACAGGGTTCGATAATTTTGTCCCAATTCCGCTTGTCGTCCTGTATAAATTTTGCCAACATGTTTTTTAATGTGTGATTAATCCGTTCCACCAACCCATCTGTCTGCGGGTGGTAGATATTGGTTTTAATCAGTTGTATCTTGCAAAGTCTATACAATTCCTTCAATGTCCGTGACAAAAAGGCGGTGCCCTGGTCTGTGAGAATTTCTTTCCGGAAACCGACCCGGGTGAACAGGGACAACAAGGTATCCGCAACGCTCTTGGCATCGGTGTTACGGAGGGGAAAAGCTTCTGGATATCGAGTCGCATGATCAACAATGACTAATACGAATCGGTGCCCCCATATACTTTAATCGAACAGACTGACGAGATCCATGCCAATTCGGTTGAATGGGATCTCCATTAGGGGTAAAGGGCACAACGGTGCTTTTGGTATGGCTGGTGGGTTAATTTTTTGACACTCCAGACATGCCCTACACCATCTCCGGACGTCGTTCTGAAGGCCAGGCCAAGAAAACCGTTCCGTGACTCGGCACTATGTTTTGTCCCACCCCAAGTGTCCGTCCATCAGGCTACAATGGGCCACCTCGAACACCATTTTCCTAAGGCGCTCTGGAACTAGCAATTGCCGACGCACTTCTTTAGTGGCGGGGTCCGTGTCTATCCGATACAACCAATCATGTAGACACCGGAAGTCAGGAAAGGTGACCGGGGGCTGGGGACTATCAGGAGGACCGAGCTCAGCAACTCGCACCTGGGCTTGCCGCAGCATCTCGTTCTGATCCTGTTCCAGGGGAAAATCTGCCACCCTGGCGAAAGATGGGAGGTTAGTCAGTTAGTCAACCCCTCCACGTGAAGAGGGCCCCTCCCCCAGGTTGTCCTCTGGGTCCCTGGCGGCAACCAGCGGCGCCCTCACCCGCCTTATCCATTTTCCCCGAGTCCTACCCTCAAGAACCTCCCACAAAAGTGCACGAAAGCCAATCATGACTGAGAACCAGCGGGTAGGGGCTGCGGGGACTAATCCCGTCCACCAGGCTATGCTTCTGGCCCCTCAAAACAAAAGACACCTGCGCCATCGGATAATAATGCACGTCACCGTGTACACAGCGGATCCCCACCTCCTTGCCCTTAACCAATGCCACGGGTGGAACCAAACGCTGATGCACTAGGGAGCGATAACACCCTAAGTCCAGGAGCGCCCGGCCTGTATCGCCCTGTACACTCACCGGTACCAGATACTTGTCTGCTATGGGAAGGAGCGGCCGGAAGAGGGAGCCGGCCCGGAGATATTGACCTCCATAAGGGGGCACTCCCGTCTGAGGTGGCCCGGCTTTCCACACTTCCAGCACCCATCCCCCGGCGTCGTGGCTGCAGGCTCCCTAACAGGGGACCAGCTGCGGGGCCGGGAAAAACAGGGGGCAAGAGGGGGTCTGGGGACGTCATGGTTCCCAATTCGACAGACAATGATAGTTTTTAATCTTTTCCGTAAAAACTGTAGTTAGGAGACGGAGACTTAGTTCTTCAGGAAATTAGTGCAATTCAAACATACCCACCCTTCCTCTAATGGGAGGTGGACACAGCATCATCACAATGTTTTAACTGCTTCCCATTGGTCACGATTGGCTCTCATGGAAACCATTGTGGTTACCTCCTTGGTCCTAGGTAGTTCTGCCTTCACCCAATTCCTGTTTGTTGGAATTGGTGAACAACTGTGGTTTTATTGCAGTTCCAGCAACAGAGTACCTTCCAAACCATAACATCATTCCATCAGATAACCCATCATCCCACCATATAATTTGCACATCAAACCATGTTTATTGTCGTATAACCTTTTGCCCCACCATATAATTGCCCACCAAACCATGTTTATTGTAGTAACCACATTCCGTCAGATAAGCAATTAACCCAGTGGAACCACCATAATAGGTGAATAGATGGTGGGATCTGACTTGTGATGAGACGGAAAAGATGACGAATACTTTTGATTATGTTTTCGAGAATGAAACAAATTTTTTTGAGAAGCAAAGATTTTGCTAAAAATGGAAAATAATAATACTTGACTACAGTGGGCTCATTGTTGGTGTGTGTGACATACAACCATATCGATTTGAGACAAACGAAACCAAAATCTGATCAAAGCGAGTTGGACATCGATTACTAAATACAGATTATTACGTTTTCTATTTTTATTTGTAATATTACTATAACATGTATAAACTAATCGCATAATTGTGTTATGGCAAAGCCTGAGCCAACTTAGTTCTGGGTGGTCATTTTTTGTTGGTTTAAATTTTACACCCAGCTTAATAAAATTCTTCCACCAATATATTTGCACATTATTGAATGTTGTATAACTAATGAAGCATATGTTGGATAATGTGCATTTCCAACAAAAGTGTTTTGCATTACCTCTTTTATCCTCTTTTAATACCTAGCTGGATCCTTACTTTTTGCCAATTATTTAGCTAGCTTGGTAAGTTTACTAAATAGATAATAATAAAATAGATAATAATAATACTAAATAGAATTTATTATAAATGTTCGATAATAAAAAAACCTGTTTGTATGTATAGGTAAACTTTTTGCTGTTTGAAATTTTGTAGGTTGTTTCTCTTTGTCAGATATTTTGCCACCAAAAGAAATTACAGTTCTGTCATCATTCACCCTCAACCTCGTGTTGTTCCAAACCTGTATGACTTTCTTTCATCTGCAAAACACAAAACAAAATATTTAGAGAAATGTCTCAATGTAGTTGTTTTTTTGTCCATATAATGGAAGTAAAGGGGCACCAATGTTGTTTGGTTACCACCATTCTTCAAAATATCTTCTTTTCTGTTCCACAGAAGAAAGAAAGTACTGGGATGGTTGCTGAAATTGTTGTATGTGGTAAAGCCCTACCTAGAAAATTTCCCACCAGCCGCCACTGCTAGCTTGTTATTCTAACGTTAGGTAAAGTCAGATGTAGTTTAAGCAAGTTATGCTAACTTTGTAAATACTCATGCCTTCTTTGGTCTAATTGTGGGTTTACTTATCGATTGTCAGTCAAGGCTGGATACCACAGGACCTAACAATCTCTGTTGTATCATCGCATAGCTCCTCATATGAAATACATCACATACAAATTATATTAAAAATATTTACATATATGTTTTATATTTACCTGTCTCTCAAACGCTCTACACAGCAAAATACAATTATGATGGTCAGAAGTACTTAAAATCAGTTCACTGTATAAAGTCATCAAGCCTACTCACGGAAATCCCCAGAAAATGTACTGTTTCGGAATGAACCGGAATTTACTTATCAATTCAATTTGAGTTTTGATAGAGCAGTTCGGTGTAAAATGATTTTACTAAAGGTGCATAAACTTGGATAGAAAAACAAAAACATCAGTTTTTGCCTTATCATTGACTTATTTGTATAATTCAAGTATCTAAAAGAAATCACATAGCTAACTATGGGTGAAAAATCCCACTGTTCAAAAAAAAAAAAAAACTATTGTTCAAAACAAATTAAAGAACCAACATTTTCTATTTGCAGTTTTTGAGTAGATATGAATTTAACTCCAAATTCCCAAATAAACAACAACAAAATATTCTGAATATAGTGAAAGATAACTAGATATATACGACATCAACAAGTTTGGGGTGGGGGGCTGAAATGCCTCTTGCTAGTGTTATGCAAGCAAGAACTAAACATGTTCAGATGCATGCTAATTAATAGGTCAAGTCTAAGTACTGGTCTAATGGCAGCAAGAAAACCATAGAGAAATTTCAGTTTTATAATATGGAGAAAATATGTTATATTTTCTATAATTCTATAATTATAAATACATTTTAACGAAAAATTTCCTTTCAGTCTTAAATGGTCAAATCATCACCTTGAGATGATTATCATACCATTTTTTCCTGATCCATTTGAGTCATAATACTTATTTTTATATTATAATTTGTGTAATTTACCTTAATGCACATGGCATTATTATTTTCTATACAGGTAGCAATGTTCACTATCAGTTTATTGTGCCAGCTCCAGAATAGAAAGTAACCAGTTAATGATAATCCAAGCCTTTGTTTCTTTATTTTCGCTTACTGGGATATTAAATCAAGTAAACTTTTTCTATTTGAGTTCCCTGTACAAGATATAATCATGACAGACAAATACTAAAAAAAGGCGACTTCTAATTTATCGGTATTAAATCACAAAAGATACATAGGAAGGTCTGCCATCAATGTCCTATAATTAGCAGGAGCCACTTAAAGATACATTTTACTTCATTTATCTCAGATATTTAAACGCAAAAAAATCAATACACAGGAAGATCTTCTGTCAGTGTTAAAAGCACTGAAATACTAAATATGCTGCAGTTACCACAACAGAAATAAAACATGCATCACAAAAGTGGTGAAAGGTATATTTTCACGATATTTTAAAGACTAATTAGAAGCAAGGAAATAACTGATTTCAATGGAATTCTCCAGAACTAGTCTGATTATAAAAGAATAAAATGTATAATAGAATAAAAAGAAGGTCTTATGTGCTACCTTTATGAAAGTTATTACAGTATTCATTTTCTCAGCAAAAAAAACTGAGCTATTTGGCTCCTCCTTCACATGACCGACCTGCACATTAAGTTTACCATTGAGGATTGGCGTTTTGGCGAGACAGTGTATAAATAGAGGAGCCAAACATACAACCTGCTAGTTAAAGGAAGCACCAAAACAGCCCTGCAAACAGGTCAATTATGAATCTAACGCCAAAGTGGTCAGGAGAGCAGTTGACAACTCTGCTTTTTATGCTGTTGGCTGCTTTAACCAGATCAGATGAGCCGTCCTGCCAGCCATTGGGAGAACCTGAGTACCCCCAGCTGTCCAAGGATGGAGATTTGATTATAGGAGGAATTTTCTCCTTCCATGGCAGTTGGGAGAATAGAGAGCTTTCCTTCACAAGCATGCCACCACCTCTGAAATGCACCAAGTAAGTTATTTATTTATTTTTTTAAATAGATATAGTTATATTACATAATTGCAATTGGTTTTAAAATTTTTGGATTTTTTAGATTTAAAAATACTTATTAAAGTACTCAAAAAGTTTTATGTGTTAATTCTCATAATTTATCTTAAATTCAGTTTAAATTTCAGAGCATTTCAATATGCTCAGACCATGATCTTTGCCATAGAGGAGATCAATAACAGCACTGCTCTGTTACCAAACATCACACTGGGTTATAAGATCTACGACTCCTGTGGTTCAATGGCCACAGCTGTAAGGGCAGGACTAGCGCTGGCCAACGAGTACCAGAACACAGTCTCTGCCACACCCTGTACTAAACCAGCTGCTGTTCAGGCAATCATAGGAGAAACTTCGTCCTCACCATGTGTGGCCATTTCTACGACCATTGGACCTTTTTACATACCAATGGTAAGTAGCTAAATAAGGAGTTTTAACTAAAATAACATTATTAAGAAGGGATTTCCAATGAGAATACTCATTGTATTAATATTTTATTTCTTCTTCAGTAATTAATAAAAGGAATTATTATTTTATTATTCCTTAGTATTAACCCAATGAAAAAAAACTACACAAAAATACAAATTGATGATGTCAATCTCTTCCCAGATTAGTCACTATGCTACTTGTGCTTGTCTCAGTGACAAGAAAAAATATCCGTCATTTCTCAGAACAATTGCCAGTGACTATTACCAGAGCAGAGCACTGGCCCAGCTGGTCAAACACTTTGGTTGGACCTGGGTCGGAGCCATCAGAACTGACGATGACTACGGCAACAACGGGATGGCCACCTTTATTGAGGAAGCAAAAAAGATGGGAATTTGTATTGAGTATTCAGAGCCTTTTTTCAGAAATTACCCAAAAGAGGCAGTTATGAGAATTATACAGATCATAAAGAAATCCAGTTCACGCGTGATTGTGGCTTTTCTATCCCATATAGACATGGATGTGTTGCTGCAAGAATTAGCCCATTACAATATCACAGGCTACCAGTGGATTGGCTCTGAAGGCTGGATTTTTGACACCTACATATCCACGGTGGAGGGTAACCATGTGCTTAGTGGGGCAATTGGAGTTTCAATTGCTAAAGCAGACGTGATTGGTCTGAAAGACTTCATGTTGAATGTTCAATCTCTGAATTCCTCTGGAAAAACCCTTTTCAAAGAATTCTGGGAAGATTTGTTTTCATGTAAATTTGCCAGCAAGGAGGATTCAGACAACAGGAAAGCTTGTACAGGCACTGAGAATTTGAAAGGGGTAAATAATACATTTACTGATATGTCTCTCATGCAAATACTCAGCAATGTCTATAAGGGAGTGTATGCTGTGGCCCATGCACTGCATGAGATTTTCACTTGCAAGTATGATGAAGATATTGCTGATATCCAGACATGTGTCAAGAAGATGCCTAACCCATCGAAGGTACATAATTTTTTTTCATGATAAAGGAAACAATATTTCTTTAATAGCCTGAATGTTACACTATTAACATGTAATGTAAATTATTTTGCAAAATTATTGTAAACTGGGTTTATTTAATTCAGGTTCTTCAGCACTTGAGGAAAGTACGTTTCAAAACAAAGGAGGGCGATGAGGTTTATTTTGATGAGAATGGAGATCCAGCAGCAAAGTATGATTTAGTAAACTGGCAGCAGAGGAGTGATGGCCACATTGATATTGTCACAGTGGGGCTGTATGATGCGTCCTTACCCAGAGAGCAACAGTTAAAATTCAGCAATGTTTCTATAAAGTGGGCAAACAATTCCGGACAGGTGAGTGTTTTGTCTATCAAACTATTAAACAAATATATTGTACAGTTAGTTCTTAATAGACAACTTCTTACAAATATGAATTATATACCTCTTTGCCAAAATCACCATATTTCACTTCATCTTACATATAAAAATGAATAATAATATGACAGATTCCTCTTTACTGTAGGCAGTATTATTCTTTCTTTAAATATATAGCTGAAAAAATGTCTACTCATTAAAATGAGAACACTTTGTAATTTAAAATATTGAGTGTATTCTGTAGGTGCCAGAGTCAGTGTGCAGTAAGAGCTGTCCCCCAGGCACCCGCAAAGCAGA
>JAOYSI010001823.1:0-16698 GCA_025775065.1 Hiodon alosoides | reverse complement strand
AGCACCTAGCCATGCAGTCTGCCTTTACAAACATTTGTGAAAGAATGGGTCATTCTAAAGAGCTCACTGAATTCGAGTGTGGTACTGTAATAGGATGCTATCGTTGCAACAAGTCAGTTCGTGAAATTTCTTCCCTCCTAGATATTCCACGATCAACTATTAGTGGTATTATTACAAAGAGGAAGCGTTTAGGAACCACAGCAACTCAGCCACGAAGTGGCAGACCACGTAAAGTTACAGAGCGGGGTCACGGAGGGCTGAGGAGTATAGTGTGTAAAAGTCGCCAACGCTCTGCAGACTCAATAACTGCTGAGATACAAACTTCCTCTGGCATTAACATCAGCACAAAAACTGTGCGCTGGGAGCTGCCGAGCAGCTGTATGCAAGCCTTACATCACCAAGCACAATGCCAAGCGTCGGATGGAGTGGTGTAAAGCAACAACCACTGGACTCTGGAGCAATGGAAACATGTTCTGTGGAGTGATGAATCACGCATCTCTATTGTGCCAACTGTAATGTTTGGTGGAGGAGGGATAATGCTATGGGGTTGTTTTTCTGGGGTTAGCCCAGGCCCCTTAGTTCTACTTTTCCAAGGGAAATGTTAATGCCTCAGCTTACCAAGACAGTTTGGAAATTTCTATGCTTCCAACTTTGTAGAAGGCCCTTTTCTGTTCCAGCTTGACTGTGCCCCAGTGCACAAAACATGGTCCATAAAGGCATGGTTGGATGAGTTTGGTGTGGAAGAACTTGACTGGCCCGCACAGAGCCTTGACCTCAACCCTATCGAACACCTTTGGGATGAATTAGAACGGAGATTGCGAGCCAGGGCCTCTCGTCCAGCATCCGTGTCTGACCTCATAAATGCTCTTCTGAAAGTATAGGCAAATATTCCAACAAACACACTCCAAAATCTTGTAGAAAGCCTTCCCTGAAGAGTGGAAGCTGTTGTAGCAGCAAAAAGGGGGGGGGGACCAACTCGATATTAATGCCTTTGGATTTAGAATTGGATGTCATAAAAGCTCCTGCAGGTGTAATATTTAGGTGTCCCAATAGTGTATATATAGATTAATGCATGTAAAGGTTGTTGTGAAAATGAAAATATCAATAAAGAGCTAGTTTGTGTTTCAATGTTCTATTCAGCTGAAGATAATCCATTTTGCTTTGTTTCTGTATACAAAATAAACACATTTTTTGCTATATCAAAAAGCTCTGACAATGAACCTTTACTTAAGCAAGAAACATTAAGAATTTCACAGTTTTTATTGTTCAACAATTTAACCAAAATTTTAAATTTATAAAATAAGATGAAGTATTGGACTTTCAAAACCTGCATCAAATGCACTGATAATAAAATATTATTAAATCGATATCTAACCATTCTAAAATAAACATGGTCGACGTAATGATAAAATTATTATATATTTAAGTTTTTTTATTTATTTATCTGGAAACCTAATTCTGTACTTCATGTAACTTGCATATCTCCTGACTAATAGAATAGAACTTTCACTTTGATGGTTTGCCTTACCCCACATCTTGTCAAGAAACGTATTTACAAACAAGATGATATCGCACACTCAATGATATTAATGTGATAGGTTCCCTGATCTGTAAACATCTGGTTATCTTGCTTTCCGGCGATAACAGCAAGTGCCGAGGGTTTCCAGTTTGTGAGCACATTTGGGCAGAATCTTTCACACGTCACAAATTGCAGATGGGAGGCGGTGATCTTGAACAGGCAGTCACATTTCCGTGACCGTCTGACACCTTCCATTTAGAAAAATAATACTTTCTCTCTTAGCATACGCTCTCTGGTGCACCCAGCAGCAGGAATTACGGCTGGGAGACTTTGCTATGCTCAAATTTCTTTACCTTTTTTCCAATTCTTTTTTTGTTTTTTGTTTTTTTTAATTTTAAAGGAATTGAGGCTCACCATTTTCTTAAGATGAAATGAGACAAAATTGTGCAATAAGAACAGAAAAGGGTGTTTCCTCTCCTCAATGCCATTCAATGCAGTATTCAACACAGTCAACATATTATTTTATATTTTTTACAGTATCTAAAACACTGTATAGGTGTTTATTTATTTAAAGGAGATGATGAATTTGTGTGAATGAGAAGAAATAATTTAATATCTGCATTTATACCTAATTTGCAAATGAGACTAGATGAATACTTTCTTAAAGGGGGGTGATGTAATTTAGACATCTTGCATACTAGGCCGTAAATCTGCCACGTGTCAAAAACACTGAGTTCAATTATGTTACAATCTTCATACATGTTAGTGGATTTTACATATTTCACAGCTCAGCCATATAAACAGGTGGGTATTTACACAATTAGTACCGTATAGATACCATATCCAAGGGGGCAACTAATCTGGCATAGATATTTGCAACTGTGTAGCAGTTCCTACTTCTAAGGGCCATACTCAACTCCACGCTGCTGTATTCATTATGCTAATATACAACATCTATTTGGTCAAACTGATTTTGGTTGTGAGCACTGCAGTGATATTATATGCAATTGCCAATAAAGCCATTACAATAATTACTATTCATTTTTTAAGTAGCCCCTAAAAATGATTTGCCAGGCTTTCAGCGATGCCTCCATAAGTGTTTTAACAGATTTTTGAATTTTCAATTGTGATTCTGTTTTTTTTCTAGCAAGTTTTTAAGTTTCAGTAAAATTTCTGCACTCTTTATATACAGTTCATGTATACACACACACAAAATAAAGACTTATAGTTCTGTTTTCTCCCAAATTTGAAATTACCTGTTGGGCTAAATAATTGTAACGCAACAAAAACAGTCATCTGACACACACACACACACACACACACACACACACACACACACACACAAACACAACATTGTTGAATCCCAACAGGATGGATCCATGGACTGATGCAGTTTTCATCATATCCTGGTGCTTCCAGGGGGGTTAATACACTAGTAGTGCAGAAGGGGGGATTTATGATTTACAAACTGCATTATATCAAAGATTCTGAGGGTATCACAGATTGATCCATGTTCTGAAAATGGTCTGGTCTGGTCATTATTGGACTATTTGAGGGGTATTCTAGAAGTTCTGCATTCTTGAAGAGCTGAAGTGGTCTTACTGTGTTCCAGATTAGAGATAACCTTAGACAACGCCCACTCGTGATTACCTGCACCCCAGCTGCATCCACTGATTTCATCATTCAAATGCGGGCAGGCAGCATGGGAAGTCCTATTTGAATATTAACACTGTTCTGTGTTTTGCTTCTCATGTAGACAGACCTGACAACAGCGGAGAAGACACACACTTCCCTGCCTGCCCTATACCGACTGCCACTAACTTGCCTCGCCCTGACACTCGAGGGAGTTCACCGGGATTCTGCTCCTGACTGCCACAGAAACAACTAATTGCACATTAAGGACTCCCTATTTTATCAATACACAGAAAAACACTGGGATCACCCTGGTTGAGGCGTTTTTCCTTTCATTTAATATTTTTTTTTCCATCTCTCCTTTTTGACCCAGCAAGATTAAATAAAGAGGGGTGACAGTCCTGTTTTCACCCAGAGGCACCTCTGCAGTCTTCAGTCCTGTTCATGCCACCTCTCTGTCAACACCTGGTGCAGCCACAAAGAAGAATTTTATTGTTAATGCCATAGCGACTGTAAATCAATTCTGCATAACTTTTGCAAGTCACTTGGTGGGGCTGCCTTTAAGTACATAAAGAAGGCAGCCCACCTAAAGTTGTCAGGAAAGCTTCCAAGAGGCCTGAAGATGAAGGTGATTTCCTGAATCGATTTACTAGCTTACTCACGAATACAGCTTTACCAGGTATCAGCAAATTAGCTAATTAGCAAGAAGATATCTCACTCCTTCCTCGGAACAAATTTGAAAGGCAAAAATTTTGGTATTTCCTCATTAAATGGTGCACTGCATAATTAATGCACCTCTCTGGGTATGCCATTCAAACTGGCAGGACAAACACCGCAAGAAAAACATGGTAGGTCAAGTTGGCAGCAAAGATAATGACCTGTTTAATGACCATTTTTCAGTATTTCAGTATTTCAGTATTTTTTTATTTCGCCAGAGTTTTGTTACTACACTAATCTTAAATAGTTATTTTACCCAAACAAGTTGCTGCATGCATCTAAACTATATTTTTTTTGCTTGAATTTTTGAAATACGCATGTCACTTGCTTCAGAATGATGCTAAAAGTCATTAAAATTGAATTGTGACTGGCCTGCCATCATAGGTTTATTTCCTCATTCCTCTCTCAAGATGACTCTTTCTCCCCTTTCCTCAGGTCTCTCTGTTACAGACAAAATCAGCCTAAACCATGAGCTCGACTCGTGCCGAGTCACAGGTCCTTTTCAACCTGAATAGGCCTAGAGCACCGAAAGCCATAAGGGGAACAAAGTCGAAACAATAATGGCATTTATTTATTTAACACACCTAAACTGTATAAGCTGTGTCCAAGCTAAAGCTGAAATGTTGACTTTTTAGACTAGCCCAAAATCAGACTATTGATGAAACAGTTCATCAATAGAATGGCTCGGGGCCTCTGAAATTTAAAGCATGGTAAAGGATAGCCTCTTCAAAAATCCACCAGATCGGCACATAATACATATTATTATTATTAGAATTTTAAAAATAAAAAAAATGAATGGCTTTACATAATATTGACATATTAAATATTTTCATATATGTTTAATGATGTAAGAAAATATGACATTTCTAATTTATTAATTGAAAAACATTACTTTTTTTTTTTTTACAACATTTACTATAGCTATGTTTTCTAATACACACCATCAGATATCTGAATCAAAATGCATCTATTTCTAAAATTTCTAAATTCTCTTCTATTTATGTGCTGCTGAAACAACAACCCTTATGGGAATGCAGTAATCCTATTGTGCTTCTCATTCCAGTATAATACCAGTTTATTTTTCTCTCACCAACGTGGTCTGTTCCAGTCATGGATTATGGAGCATCAAAGATCTGTTTCCAACTGAGAAATCAGGAAGGCACCAAGGACTTATCTTGTGGGATTCCATTGAAAAGGAAACTGTTTTTCCTTCTCCAAACGACGATCAGGGTTAGCTAAAGCTGGCATGACTACAATCTGGACCAGCAACTGGCATGGCAGGGACGTCCGTTTCCTCCATGTTTTTTTTTTTTTTTTTACTTATCAACATTTTAAACTTCAAATTGAAGATTATGAAATCAATGTTTCCTACACAGGCAGTAATTTAGTAGAAATTAGGGTTAACCAAATATTTATCAATGAGAAAGACAGAGGTAGGGACATTTTTTGCATCACCTGACCAGATGATTACACCTTCTTAGGTTGCCAAGCACTTCTTAGGTTGTTTCTTTTCAGTATACTTGGTATTACTTCAGGCACTTCCTCAGTGAGTTGTATTCCTTACCTATTCCATGTGAACCCAGAACCCAGAACCCATAATCAGAACATTGCAGGTTCAAATACTTTTTTTTTCACTTAATTATCTTGGACTTTTAGAATTATGACACTGACTTCTTGACTGTGCTGAGTGTTAACTCTAAGTGTTAACTCTTATTTGGGTAACATTAGGGCCAGCGGAAATTTTGTCTCATTCTTTAGTTGCAAAGAGACCACAGCTCACATAAAGGTATGCGCATGTTAAGTTTAGTTTTTAATTAGTTTGATTTGTTGCCTTGCTCATTCTCCCCTGTAAACCCAACCACCTGCTCTTTTCCCGGTAGGATCATCGCAGGATGCCGTGTCCCTAAAACCCCACAGGGCTGCGTATGTGCTTCAACAACTCCTTTGTTAACCACAGGGACACCGAGAAGACCACGTTACACCTTCATTCAGGCGGGAGAAGCAGAAGCGCCAGCTGGTAATCACTCCTCCATTGTCAATCCCAGCTCCAGTTGGACCACCGAAGGTGCCATTGTAGTACCCTGAGGCCGGGCGTTCTGAGACCATGCCACCGTCCCCGATGTCATTCGTGCTTATTCTGGCTCCTGCAGGTGAGCTTAGAGCTTAGAGCTTACAGCCCTAAAGGTTCTCTTTCCAGCTTCTGTCTTCTGTGTTTCCAAGCCTCACCAATTTGTTTTGCAATGTTTCTGAAAAAGGCCAAAGACTAAACATTGAGAACCTTGCTGATTGAAAAGTACTGAAAATTTTGTCAACCCTATTATCAGTACAGGTCATAGCCACTTAGGTACCACATTCCACATTCAAATAATGCATTAGTACTCCAAAGCTAGCATGTAATACCATATAATAATAAAAAACAAAGATTACTTACATGTCAATACAGCAGACACTATAATTGCGTCACTTGAAGTTTGTATTTACAGTAGCCAGAAACAACTCATAACAATGCCAAACATTGATTTACCTCAGATAGCCCATTGATCACTATTTTAGAAATCACCCTCTATATTTATCATGAATAAGAGAACCATTTTCATTGTCCCTCAGAATATTTCTGAATCTACTAATATTTATGCATCAGGCCTGTTAGAACATTAACTCAGCCTCTATTTGAATTTGTATTTTATGGTGACTGTGAACCCTTCTGCTTGGCATTAAAAAAAAAGTCTGCTAGCCAAAGCAAGGAATATTTAATATCTGACTCACCATATATTGTATTGTTAGGTAGTTCCTTTCATTCCTTGTATTTTATAATTTAAATTTTTCGATTTTTAAATAAACAAACAAAAATATACATAACCTTGTGCATACAAGGTCTCTCTTTGGTTTTGCTTCTAGTTTAATATCTTGGTCTAATCTGTTTAAAATTCCAGGTTGCTCTCTGATAAGTGGGAGATGCAACTCGTAGTGATACTACCTCCATTTCATTGTAATCTGAGGTCAATTGATAAAGGGTCATTTACACCAAAGTTGACCGTTACTTTGAACCCTGCTAGATCACTCACAAATCCTTCGCACCAAAAAGAGGAACTAAATTTTTTGTCCCAAAGTTGTTCTGGATTTGTAATTCTTCTATTGCTTCCCTAAAATGCTTGAGCAATATTTCCCTTGTTAACGTGTTGTGTCTGTTGTTCAGCAATTTTTTTTTTAATCCAATGCTGAATTAAAGCAATATTTAGACTGTCTCACCTCATCTGAAAATTTGAAAAATCTAAAAAAAGTTTTGAGCAGAAAAAGGATCTTGCAATTGCTCTTATTATTTGCAGGAAAATGTCATGAAAGGCAATCAAAACCATTGTGGGTACGTTAAATCGAAAAGGGTAGATATAAGTGCAAACCAATGTACATTTAGCTTTGTGCAAACTTTGTAGACACTGAAACCATGATAATGCAATTCAGGAAAATCCGAAACATTGAAAATTACTCATCTATTCCCATGTCCATATTATGGTTTTCCATTAGTTAAAAGTCAAGGACTGTCACCTGCAATGTTTGATTTGAATGCGGAAATTTTTAAGCACGCGAGATGTGAATATGGGGTCTGGCAGATTCCTCTGGTAAAAATACTTTATTGAAAAATTTTTGCTCAATTCTCTTCCATTTGGGCTTGCTTCATAATATCTGAATTTCCAGAGAAAGTTGCTGACTGAGGATGGTCATCGAAGGTCTTGAAGGTGTCATTTTTCATGGGGATGTTGTGCTGGTCTGGGGGAGTACACAGGAAGAACCCAATGCTAAGCTACATGTGCAGCAAAAAATTCATAAAGCAGGCGTTGCATGGACAAGACAGACCTCATAAAGAAGGGTGTGAACTTCAGTGCAAAACAGAGGACAGACGGAACACAAAAGAATCATCTAATGTCAGTGACTGGAAAAGTTTCCTTGGGATGGTGAATCGGCTGGGAAAACTCATTCTGCAGTTAACTGACAACCTCTCAGAGACCTTCTCTTGAAGAAGAATAACTGGTTCTGGAGAGCAGACCAAATGGAAGCTTTCACTAAGGGATCAGTTGATGCGCTAGCCTTTGGCTTAGGATCTGTTCTACAGCAGAGATGGGGAGATGAGTGGAATCCTGTAGCATATACATCACATTCATTCTCCTAGATGGAGTAAAGGTACACACAGGTGGAAAAATAAGGTTCGGGTTAAAGATGAGTGTGTGAAATATTTAAAGGTTTTTGAACACTTTCAGATGGAAACTGATCGCAAGGCATTACTGAACCTTCTTGTATTCTCAGGATGAGGTTGATGTATTTGATTGATCATTTACCTGGAAATAGCTTGTGAACTGTACTACGAGATCATGCAACCTCATGGTTTTATCTTGTGGATGTTCTGTATGGGGCTATGAGAGGAAACCTGCATCAATACCAATGAGAACACCTGTTACTGAGAACAACAGTAGCACGTTGGCGCAGCTATTAGATGCCTCAGCATTGCACATTCCTGGGTCACCAGTACCCACACCAAAGACCAATTCAATCAATTTTTTAAAATAATGTTTCCATCTCAAGAAAAATCTAAAAGTTTAATAGTTTTTGCAGGATTAAGATAGAAACAAACCTTCCAAAGCAGAATAATCCCCCAAAGCCATCCCAAAATAAGTCTGCTCTTCGTTCTCTTGAAAAGGGGAGTTATAGTGGTATGTTAAAGATGATTTGACAAGACGTCCCTATGTATGAAGAGGAGGAGTTAGAGAAAACGTTGTGCACGATCTGGAGTTGTGACATTCATAAATTAGAGAACTTTTCCAACACAATATTGTAGCCAAACTCACTTCTTTAATTAGATTAAAAAATCTTAATTGCCTTGCACAATCCCAAGACACAACAATGAAGGTATGTGCAGCAAAAAGCTGAAGGTAACATTATGGTAAAAAGGTATGGTACACAACACCATTTACTGTGAAGTAATAGCACGTTATTAAGAGTTTTTTGACCTGGTTAAAGCTTAAGATAGCTTGCATTCTTCAGTCGAGACAAGTGAGACAATCATAAGACAAATATGATGTACTAACTTTTATTTTATTGACACGTGGCATAGTTACATAAATATTCCAACAGAGCTCACTAGCTGGTGATCTACAACGTGTGAGTAGTTTAAAAGATTTTACACAGTAGAGATTCCATGCACTACACATCAATCTCAATCAATCAGACATTATCACATAGTACATAGTATCAGACATCATTTCAGCCTCATACAAAAGATGTCTCTGTGGACTAGTTAAAAAAACAGTTAACAATATAACAATTCTACATAATTTTTGTGAAAACTGTTAACTAGGACGTTGGGTTAGACTTCCCTCATTCCACAGCAACAAAGGGGCTATTCTGCCCTGAATAGTAGCTTGTCCTAAAACTGAACCGTGTTTCACCAAATAATTGTTGTCAGTGCTCTTTTCAGAACTTATAAGCCTTTTTTCATTTTTTATAGTCATTTTTTAATTGTATTTTAATGAGACATAGCATGGATAAAGCATACGTATTTCCTCATAATAATAATAAAGATAAAATAAAATGAAAATGGGGGTGGGGGGGCTGATAGTAAAATAAATAAATGGGATTATCTTGGGCTATTCAAGGTCTCACCGTGACAGCATCAATTTCTTCTACAATGGATATACAAGGTTCCCAGATAGAAAACATTTTCAAGATTGTCCCTTGAAATAAGGGAGTATTTCAGTTTTTCTAGTTTTAGATGCTGCATGACCTCCCTGATCCAATGATTAAATGTGGGAGGTGTGGCACCATTCCATTTATACAATATCAGCCTTCTAGCAAATAAAGATGCAGAAGCAAGAAGACTGCCCTGTTGAAAACTCAAAGAAATGTCCCCTGGGGCCACCTCACATATTGCAGTGAAAGGGTTGGGCTCAAGAGGTCTCTGTAAGACAGCCGAGAAGGCCTCAGATATTGATTGCCAATGAGAATCTAACCTAGGGCATGTTCAAAACATGTGTGACAAGATAGTAGGGGACTGTTTACTAAAGCACACTATGTCAACCTCTGGAACCTCTGGACCTTCGGGGCAGTTCGATCATTTGAGAGGGGTGCATGGTAATAGGTTCAAATAAAGGTACCCTGGAGCAAAGTAGTGCTTGTAAGTAAGTTTGAAAACTTTTCAAAAGCCACCTCCATAGCATCCTGTCACAAGCAAATAAGATATCATTTGTACATTTGCAGCTCAATAGTAACACTGAAAATGCTCTCACGTCTCGAGATTTAGTATATCAAACAAATAAGCTGAAGGGTTGTTTCCCTCAAAATATCCCCTGAATATTTCTATGGCTATGCATAACTATGACTACAAATTCAATCTCAATAGCAAATAAAAGCAGTGTGAGGGGACTGTCTAGTGCTATACTTAATTTAAAAAAAAGAGATACTATTCTTAGTGCAAACATAAAACAATTTAAAACATAGAAAAGGTAGTCCCACTCTACCCAATCAAATGTTTTCTCAAATGTTTCTTTTATGTGGAAGTCAAATAGAATATTATAGAGATGTCTATTATTAAAAGTCGAGTAGAGGCCTTTAATAAATCCTGTTTGATTGGAGGAGATAATTGAGAGGAGTACCCTCTCAAGACGACGGGCAATTATTTTTGCAAGTACCTTAACGTCCATATTAAGTAATGAGATAGGGCAGTAGGAACTGCACTCGAGAGCATCCTCATCCTTCTTCAATAGGAGTGAAATAACTGCCTGGGATAAGTATGTGGGGAAGGGACTTTGAAGCAAAGGATTCAGTAAACACAGCGAGCAATAGAGGAGATAATTGTTTTGCACATTTTTAAAAGAATTTGGTTGGATATAGTGCTTTTACTGTACTGCATAGATTGTTTAGCAGATGCAATCTCATCTGCATAGAATGATTCCACTAACTCATCAATAATTGCAGGGTCAACTATGGGGACATCAATATTTTACAAAAACCTTTCAAGTAAGGATTTATAACCAGATGTATACAGTTTTGAGCAAAAGCTGTAAAAACAAGAATTAACCTTCAAAAGATCCATAAAAATGGCACCAGTGCAAATCCAATGACTTTAGATTTTTTTATATAGATGTCTGGCTTGGGTGTATGACCATTATAATAGATCTAGGTCTATAATTTTACTAGTTAGATTACTGAGACATTTTTTTTTAAATCTGTGCCCAAAAAGAGATAACAAACCACCACAATATGCTTTTAGTGTCTCCCATACAGTGGATAGAGGTCTGATTAAATTTTAGACAATACATTGCCCCCCGATATGAGAAGACGGATATTTAGATGTGGCAAAACATTTGCAATCATTAAAATTTGTCATGTAAATATTAGTGAAGATAATAGGGGTGCTAGCCCATCTTTTAAAATAATAAAGTGCCATCTGGAGTCTGCCTCAATCTGCGACACATCAAATGGAATATTTTTATGAATCAAGAATGCTGCTTCCCTTGCTTTAAGAGTAAAAGTTGGAATTAAATAAGTCAATATCTACATTTCTTTGGTTCAGATACAATAAAACCTTCTTAACCATTTCAAATAATTTAAACCATTTCAAATAATCAAGGTCTTCCACCTTTCACCATCCAATTTAGCTGTATAATGTCGAACTGAATACCCAGCCACCCATCTGGAGAATATCAGCTTTTTTCAGCAGGGAAAAATAGAAAGAGAAATAAATAGAAAACACACAAAAAAAAAGAAGAAAAAAAAGGTAAAACATTAAAACATTTGAATCTTTCAACAACTCTTCTTTTCCTATCACCCAGCCAAACTAAGTGAAAGCTTACCCACGACATTAAAACATTCACATGTTAAGTTTTTGTAGCTGGGTTAGGGTTAGATCTAACAAGCTCAGCCCTGTAGATTATTCATTGGAACATATTGGTGCAAAATGAGTAATATACACTGCACATTTGCAGAGAATTTAAACCTCGAGTAAACAACCAGACTAACGAGAGAGAAAAAATATATAATTATAATATGATATGCTTATACTTAAATAATCACAAAGTTTAATCAAATAATGCAAAAATGCAACAACACAACAGATCAAACCAAAGGCAAAAGGAAATATTTAGGATATGTAAAATGTTCTTTAATAGTAAACAATCTACTGCAAGAAAAGAAAAAAACATGTGCCCCAGTTACGCTCATGGTAAACAATTTAGTTGCTTAACAGATGCTTTTATCCAAAGCGACTTACACAGCTTGCAATTTCTACATTCATCCACTCTACAGCTGGATATTAACTGAAGCAATTCAGGTTAAGTACCTTGCGCAAGGATACAACAACTGCGGAGGGACTTGAACCGCCAACCTCTCGGTTACAAGCCTGTCACTACACCACCAGCTTCCCCAAATATCACAAATATAAAAACTGAAACTAAAATGACAGAGAATACTTCAGCTAATGTGGCAGAGAGTATAGAAGTAAATAATATAATTAGCTGGCCAGCCCTTTTACCTGCCAGATACTGGAAACAAGCAAAGACATTACTACATCTAAAGACAAATTATTTTTAAGACTTAAATAACGCTGCAGTAACAGAACAGTGGCAACTGGGTAACATTAACAAGAGCCTGCCACTCTTAGTCAGGTTATATGATTGCATACTAAAACTTTTAATAAAGAAAAACAAAACTGTGGTGTTGGAGGAGGAATCATGCTTTGAATATACTATATTTGAATATAGTATATTTCTTGATTTTCTGCAGGAGCTCACCAACTTACAACCCACTCCATAGCTTGTTTGGCAGCACCTTCCTAACTTAAGAGTCTTATGTCTGGTTTATCTTATATTTTCAAGTGTCTTGGAATCTGAAAGGGGTTCTAACTTCCCTGCCACTCGAGGCTGTTCTCACAGCTTGAGGGGTTGTTGACTGATGGCGGTTTGAGCGTGAGGAAAAGACAGAGCTGGTTTGCAGACTCCTTGGTTGTGGCTCCTCTTGAGTAGCTGACTTGGGGACAGTCTGAAGGTGTCTCCTATTTCAACATTGTTTGTTTGTATGACATAGGACCATGGCTCATGAAATGTGTTGATGAATTTGGCTATTGTTCTCCAACTTGTCTCTCCATCCAGCGTCACTCTCAAACCCAGGGCATAGTGGGTATCTTAAATTGTGAAAGAACCGGTTTGTTTTGCCCTCTTGTCCTGTTGCTTTGGTTTGGTAATCCAGTGTTCAAAGTGTAGTCCAGATCATCCACCCATTCGTGAGTTGAGCTGATACACTAATGGCATGCCTGCACAACAAAGTAAGTTAAGGGTCTGACTGATTCAGAATGGGCTTAGCTGTCTAAGGCACCATTCGCCTGTGGGTAATGGGGCCTGGAGATGGTGTGAATTAAACCATACTTCTGAAGTCACAGAAGTCGACTGAGGTAATACATAGTATTGTTCGCAAGCCAGCTCCAGAGGTATTCCTGATTGTATTTCCACACTGTTGAGTCGTGTGATAATTTGTAGTCTTGTGAAAGTAGGTAAGTGAGCTATTTCAATATCTCTTAAGTAATAGTTCAGGACTACAAGGTATTTTCTATCTTGTTCTTGACACGGAGCTTATAAATCATTAGCTTCTTTGCAAAGTCTACTTTGCATTCTACATATTTGGTAGAGTTGATATTTGTATATATAGCTCTTTAATTACAAAATATGTGTACAAACTGGCTATTTTTCTGCTGATTTAACAGCTGCCATTGAACTCTGGTGCTTCAATTTGTATGTCAGTGCTGTGGCTTGCGTTTCAAGTCGTCCACTTTGCAGTCGGCTCACATGTCCACATTCTGCCTCTTGATTCGCTCACTCGACATTTGATACTCCGACGTGGATAAGGCAAATGCTTTTGTGCAACGTCTTAGCCCATGATGCCCAAAATGCGATTATTTATTTGTCCTCCCTAATGTCCAACCGACAGTGTTTAGCTAGCTCATAAAGTTTCCACACAAACAATTTTACAGTTTTTCCCACCTTCTGGACTGACTTTTAAAATGTTCCCATTCGTGTATAACTTTGCACCTTGGCACAAAGTAAAACTTTTGATTGCAGTAAATGGAAGCGTTATAGATCAGCTCTACGTCTGTCCCCATCACATAAAGTAAAGATCTCCCTTTCACCTCAGCCCTTGTCCAGTTTTGATGCAATCTGAAAACAGGAAAGTCGATGTTGCCGTATTGGCCATACCATTTCAACATTTTTCTCACATGGTCAGTCTAGAGTCCATTCATTCCCTTAACATTGCAATGTTGTTAGACAATCGTAAGCCAAATATTCTGTACTAACTTAGTTTGTTAACACAAGACTAAAGCATATGTTTAATGTGCAAGGAAAATCTATAATACAGAAATAGTGTGAGTCAGAGTCAGAGCTTACAGTATCAATGGCAAATCAGTTTAGAAACAAAACTGGAAATCTGGATCCAGACCCAGTCACAAGTGATCTAGATTAGGTCCATACGAGCCGACCTAATTTATTAATTTATTTAGGTAGAACTGTATTTGTACCAACAACCTGTAACAGTCCAGCAGAATTATTAATAATACATAGTGTGTACAAGTTAATAACATTATGACATACTTCTGAGTCTTTGGCTGTGATGAGTGAGGTACTCTGTGATCAGTGAGCTACTCTGTGTGTGTCTGTGCGTAATTTTTATCTCTTCATAAATATCAACATTTTGTCATATTGAAGCTTTCAGTACTGAGTCACTGTGTGATTACAGCAAGTGAGAAAATGCAGACTGGGAGATGGGATGAAGTACATTAATTCTGAGAATTGGATTGTCTTTATTATGACAGGGTGGAAGGTATTCTGCCTTAGCCAACCGTTTGACTTTCAGGTGGGATAACATCAATTTATCCCGATGAGTTGAAATGTGTTCCGTAGCTCTGTGTATACTCAAGTTTTCCATGGATGGTGATGATCAACAATATCATGAAAGTGAGTCCCCTGTGTAAGCCTGCATGTAGTAACTTAACCATTCCTTTAGGGTTTTGAAATATTCATGCCTGCTCTGAATGAGCATTGTATTGCATGTTGATGCACCATGGTGCAGTTATATTGGCGCTGTAAATGTAGCATCTCGGGGTCATTTCTATAAATCGGCAAAAAATGCATTCCACCACTTTTCATTCTATAACTATATAGAATAATAATAATAATCTTATACCACCAATCAATAATGGTAGGAATAAGCGCAGCAAAGGTTGAGGCTATTATTCGCAATGTCGGTTCACAATGTTCATTACATTCGATTTATTTAATATAGAAATAACAATTATCAATCCTGATTAGGAAAAAGCTATATTTACTATTTCTATTGATTAGGCCATCATACACATTATGTCGATCCAATTGTATTTATCTTTAATTAATATTTGGACTTAATATAGATAATATAATATAGAACTACCTTTAAAGAAGTTAAAGCTGTAAATTGGCATATGTAAATGTTTTTCTTAATGTAAAAGTAACATGGTTAACGCTGATGGCTAAACAGCATGGCACAAGCTAGTTCATCATGACTCAGCTATCACCACAGCTAACATGCCTTTTTTTCTTTAATAACCTGACACATCACCTGTGTAAAGCCAAATCAGTTTTCTCTAGAATGAAAGCTATGAGCAAAATAAATACACAAAGTAAATAAATAATTTTTTCAAGCAAAAAATACATTCTGAGTCTGCTGACTGGACTTTAATGCTGTATTGGGGTCACTTTCGATTGTTCAATGTTATATATTTTCATATTGTCTTCATATTGTTAGCATCTGCTTTTGTATGTCATTCTTATTTATCTGGTTATCTTGGTAAAATTGGTAGTGTTATTGCTTTGTTGGACATATAACTGGACTGTCCATTAAGTGTTATTTTGACAAATAACTAGTATTCTTACCTGCCGTAGTTGATCACGCACCGTTACAGCTACACTTTTTACCTCCTTTCCTTTTTATAGTTATGATCAGGAACTCCTCCCTGCTTAGTGATCTCTGCCCTTCATCACAATTTATCATCAGTACTTTTAACTATGGATCAGAAAATATATTCACAGTAAATACTGCGCAAGTTGCAAAACTTCAGTTGTAAGAGTGTGGACACTCACTATTTAGCAACACCTTAGCCAGAGAGGAATCTAATCTTGACCTGGTTGGTTTTTGGCTCAACATTCCACTGGCATGGAGTGTGTTAGGCTCCCCTTCCCCGGAGAAACATGAACATATAACATTTAGTTCACATGACGTACCCTTTCCTGCTCTCTGCACGACACTCAACACAGACGATGCGTACAATTGTGTGAGAAGATTGAGTTCCGTGGTCTCACAATCAGCAGCAAAGCCTTTTGAAATTGGTCACCCAAAGATCGAGGAACTTGTTTTCCCTGGGTGACCTGAGAACATTCTCTTTCATTGTAAACTGTTGCCCGTTGCCAAGTATTCTGAGGTGTAGTGAGAGTAAATTACTTAATTTGTTGGTGTGCTATCTTTCAAATACGTCTCAAGACATTGCTAAGA
The DNA here is from genome assembly GCA_025775065.1 of Hiodon alosoides. Taxonomy (NCBI): domain Eukaryota; kingdom Metazoa; phylum Chordata; class Actinopteri; order Hiodontiformes; family Hiodontidae; genus Hiodon; species Hiodon alosoides. Next base: position 272 of record JAOYSI010001823.1, on the reverse strand, counting down.
ATGGAATAAATCCAATAATTATGGGTTACGCTCTTGGTTGTGCCAACCTATTTAATTTAGTCTTGAATGTGAGATGTTTACATTGCCCATAAATTGCATCCAAGGAAAATGATATCTTAAAACAATATAGGTAACATGTAGTGCAATGTTTCCAGCAGGGGTGTTTCTATGCCTATTTAAATGGGATGGCAAGGGCAAGTAAGAAAAACAACAAACTTGCCTCGTGAGAAGCCACGCCCACCTCTTCCACCACCCCCTCGGCCCCCACGGAA
>JAOYSI010001822.1:0-16698 GCA_025775065.1 Hiodon alosoides | reverse complement strand
TGCCTCCATTTACCTCTAATACAAAACTTGTTGCCTCCATTTACCTCTAATACAAAACGTATTGCCTCCATTTACCTGTAATACAAAACGTATTGCCTCCATTTACCTCTAATACAAAACTTATTGCCTCCATTTACCTCTAATACAAAACTTATTGCCTCCATTTTTTTTTGTCTGAATATTTATGCCATGTCACAGTATCTCCAGCAGAAATCCAATTTCCCTACCCCCCCAACTCTCCCATCTCACTGTCAGGCTTATAACCGGGTCCCAGTACTTCACTAAAATTAGTGGTGTTATCAGTCTTGTCTGTCTAGATATCTAGGCTTTTCGGTTCACGCCAGATGATAGGCAGAACAGTAATGACAGGAAGATTCCCATATAGGGCAGATGCACTCTTGTTTGTGGAAGCTGGATGTTGTTTGGAAGTGGACGCGCTTCAGGCTCTTATCATACATCCTTAGAGGCCACTTATAGCTGCCTGCCCACGAAGTTCAGGCCATGCTGCTTGGCCCTGGTGACCGAGATGGGTCCCATAACTCAGACCAAGAATAGCACGCACGCACATCTCACTCGCACGCACGCACACACGCATGCACGCACATCTCACTCGCACGCACGCACGCACACACGCACATCTCACTCACACGCACGCACGCATGCATGCACTCTCTCACACACACACACACACACACACACACACACACACACACACGCAGACACACACTCTCACTCACAATTAGTGTATGGCACGCTTTAAGTGGACCTCTAGGGAGGTAAAAAATTAATAAATAAATAACTGCAACCGGATTGGCCAAATGTGTTCAGTGTTTGTGAGATGAAATCAACAACAAAGTGGCGGGCGGCACGGTGACGTGGTGGTTAGCGCTGCTTCCGCACAGCGCCAGGGGTCCTGGGTTTGAGTCCTGGCTTGGGGGGCCTGTTTGTGTGGATTTTGCAAGTTCTCCCCGTGTCTGTGAGGGTGTCCTCTGGGTCCACCGTTTTCCTCCCACCGTCTAAAGACTTGTGGATTAGGTTCACTGGCCATGCTAAATTTCCCTGTAGGTGTGTGTGTGTTGCCCAGCGATGGCCTGGCGTCCCAGCCTGAGTGTGTCCTTGCCTGGCGCCCTATGCCTGCCGGGATAGGGTCCAGCGTCCCCGCAACCCTGACCAGGATAAGCGGTTTCGAAAATGGATGGATGGATGCTTCAAAGTGGCAGTACAATTATAATTCACAGGTCTTTTTTTATATTAAAAAAGCACATTTTAATGTCTAGATTTTCTGTTTTGGAGCTACTTAAACAGACTGGTCGTAAAGAATCAAGGGAAAAATTGGTCTTCTGCCAGGACTAGCAGGAAACAGAAACCCCTGAAAGTATCTTGTTAATAGCAACCATATGTGACTCATTCACAAGTTAAGCATTAACAATGAATGCAGTTAGACGTTTCCAGCCATGGTTACTTTCTAAGCTCAAAGCTCCATGAAGGGAAGATCTGGTTTTTTTTTTTTCCCCCACAGGGGAACATAGAGTAGTTGTCCTACATCAGGTTTCATTTATGAAAATAAATAATGTTTGACTATGCTAAATATCAATTATAAATCACAAGATATAGACTGCAAAAACTAAAATAAAAAAAATAGACTGTTTTTATCATCAGTTTTAACTTTTTACTCAGTTAAATGAATGACTATTTTTAAAGTAGGAATTACTTTCAGCCTGTGGTTTAAGCCACAACCAGCATCGACACTACAGAGCAATTCTGCTGTTACGTGAGTGTGCTACGGACATAATAATTAGCTAGCTCCTAATTATCTAAAGTAAAAATGTGTTACGATGATATGAGAGACGATTATACTTCTGCACCCGCTGTGAATGTGGCAAAGACCAGATTTGCATCCAGGAGATCTGACAGCATTTAGATTCTGGCAAAAAAGAAAACACCACATTGATGAGGGGCAAAGAACAGTTTTGTGCAGAAGGCATCTTGAGATGCAACCCGTTGGTCCTTGTCACGGGTGGGTTGTTGCAGCAGACCGCACGGGTTCCATTCCTATCCAAGGAGAAACAGCTCCAGGATTTGGCGAAAGCAGAATGAGACCCGTTGTACCTGGGTGTACAGGCTGGTGGCGGCGGTAATAGTGAAGGGAATTTTTTCCTGGCACAGGAGGTCAGGTTCCTTGATGGAATTCCACAGCAAATCTGGACATTGTTGCTGGCCAGGTGTATCCCTTCATGGCCACAGTTTGCAGTTTTTAACAAGGATACTTCCTGCAGGATGTGCCATGTTTTGTCTCAGAGTGGTTCCAGGAACATGACAGGGTATAAACAGTTCAGTTCACGGTGGCCAGCGCAGTCCCCAGACCTCCGCCTAATCTTTAGGGTGAGATGCAAGAATGCACCACCGTCCAGTCTGCAGTAACTGTGTGATGTCATCACTTCAGCATGGACCAACCCCACTGTGGAACGTTTCCAACACCTTGTTGAATCCATGCCCTGAAGAATGCAGGCTGCCATGGAGTTCAGTTGAAAAACAAAATGTTGCATAGTAAACGAATGCAAATACTAACTGACCTCTTTCTCCCTGCGATGGAACAAAGCATCATATTTTTGTCATTAAATGTGAGTCTGCTTAGATAATCAAATGTATCAATGCAGGGTAACCAATGCAGAATAGATTACCAGTCCTCTAATGATTAATACATTTGGTTAATAATTTGATGCGATCTAAAAACTCTCAAAGCCAGATGCAACTTTTTACAGTGAAACTACTGTATGTGTGCAAACTCAAAGAACTGTTAAAGACCAACAAACAAAACAAAGTCCTTGACTCCTTTACGCTGTGGAGCATTGATATCTTCACAGCAGAATCCACGAGCCACGAGCTGAATCCTTTCAGAAGGAGACCAACTGTGAGATCTTTGGCGCTTCCAGTGTTCTGAAATACAAAAACTGCATGCAATGATATCGCACTGTGAGAAACGGTGATATTTGAAACATGTAACATGTCTGTAAATTTAAAAAAAAATACCTACAGCCTACTGTCTTACTCTCACATCTAAAATTTAAAGCGGACACGAAAAGATGTCGAGGAAAGAGGCACATGCAACGAATTTTTTGTAGCTTTGTTTAAAAAAATATATATTTTTATAGCTGCTTTGGGGTTTGAGTATCGGCGTGGTCGGAACTTCCTGGACGTTGCACTACAGAGGTCCAGGTTCTAGGTTAGATATGTTCGTCGGTTCATCTGACATCACGACACTGTTTCTCTCCATCATTTAAGATGTTTATTATAGTGTTTATTGAAAATGCGCCAATAAGGGTTGTGGGCCACTTTTCAACTTTCTCTTTGAGATGAGCAGTTTGTGAAGGCCTTGGACATGTTGGTCACGTCCGTCCGTTCTGCTCCCTCTGAGAGAGGAAGCTTTACACATCATGAGGTTATTGTCCTGTTTGATTACCAACTGCACAGAGTCCTGTGAAATGTGTTGGTTAGGCATTTGTTGATGTCGTAGCTAAATGAGAATTTATTTTTTTAATTTCCCCTGAGGTTCACCTTGTACTCACCCCAGCCAAAAAGTCAAGCTATGCCTTAGGCAGGCACAAAGCAGCTGTTAATTGTAATGATTTTAGAAAGAAATCCACTGCTATGCCTAAGGCTGAGCCTATGGTGATCCAATGTCAGTTACAGTTTATTTAGTTCCCCAAAAATGCCTATTGAAAATGAATGAATGAAAGTACAAAAAATACCAAACAATACCAAACTTCCATGATATATTCCTGACATGTTGAACTTCCACCTTTGTAATTTTGGTTTCCTTTCAACAGTTTTTCATGTGAAATACCATGAATTAAGGATGGGCTCGATGATGTCATTTCCTGAGTTGGGCTGTTTCAAAAGGAAAGAAACAGGTAAAAACTCTCTGAACTAATGTGCTATCTACGGATTCAGACCGTGCTTTGGTATAGCCTGGGCTTTGTGTTTTTGGCATACACATCTGTATATCTGGTTCCGGGACCTAAATAAATTCATTTATTTCTGAGATTTTCTGTTGAAAGTTCCTCTATACACGTTTGAAATGTGTTTATTATTATCTGCTCAAAGCAGATGTGAATGTCTTGCCTTTTCCCAGCATGCTCTTGTACATTTGTGCCTTTGTTCGCTGCCTCTCTTTGTCCTCACGTCTCCCGACCATGCCTTTTAGACCAGTCCATTTTGGTATCATTACACGCATGTGTGCATATTTATGTACTTTTTTGTGATCAAGTTCAGCATAGCATTATCATAGCATTACAACTGTTATCCACCCTCTCAAAACGTCTGCCCATTATGACTCACTATTGAGCGTTGTCTTCTAGAGAAGGAGAGATGGCTCAAAGCGAATGACAGAGAGTTCAATCTGTCCTTCAAATATGGGGTGAGTATAAAGCCACCATGTCTGGGGCCATTTAACGCCATGACTTTGGCCATTTAAAACCATGACTTTGGCCATTTAACACCATGACTTTGGGAATTTAACACCATGACTTTGGCCATTTAACACCATGACTCTGGACTTTTAACACCATGAATTTGGGAATTTAACACCATGACTTTGCGAATTTAACACCACGTCTTTGGGCATTTAACACCATGACTTTGGCCATTTAACACCATGACTTTGGACTTTTAACACCATGACTTTGTGAATTTAACACCATGACTTTGGCCATTTAACACCATGACTCTGGACTTTTAACACCATGACTTTGGGAATTTAACACCATGACTTTGACTGATTAAGGGAAGACCAGCATATCTGACTTTTTTTCTTTCCCATTTGATATCTCACAAACCAATGCACTCTTGAAAGGGCCTTTAAAAGCAGAGCATGGCCAAAGAAAATAAAAATAGCCATAGCTTACTGAAACTGTGTCACTGACTTGTTGCTGAGAGCCGTTTTCCTTGGTTCTCCTTTTCCACCAGTGTAACGATTACTTCTGTTACTATTATAGCTTTTTCAGCATATTGCCAGCAGATACCATCAAATGATGACATAACACTGTTTGGTTTTCATCTCTCTCTCGTAGCCCAATGGAATTAAAACCTCCAAGTACAATTTGTTTACCTTCCTCCCGCTCAACCTCTTCGAGCAGTTCCGGCGGATAGCCAATGCCTACTTCCTCTTCCTGCTCTTCCTCCAGGTGAAGTTTTCTTATCGACACTTGGCCCCGCTTTCCCCGGTCGCCCGTGTTTGGATGACGTCGCGAGAGTCCTGCGTGAACTCTGATGTCTGTTTCAGTTGATTCCAGAAATCTCCTCTCTTTCCTGGTTCACCACTGTGGTGCCTCTGGTCCTGGTGCTTGCGGTGACGGCAGCCAAGGATGCCAGCGATGACCTAGTGAGTAGGGCGGAAGCCTGACCCCCCTCCCCAGCTTGGCCTATCCCATTAGAGGGGAGGGGGGTCACTGCAAATCATGAGAAAGGGGATCACATTTAATCCCATAGTGAAACATTTCTATCCTGACTGGAGTAGGCTCTTCCAGGAGAACAATTCCCCTATCCACAGGGCACGAGGGGGTCACTGAATGGTTTCATGAGTGTGAAAATCATGTGAATCATATGCTATGATCTTCGCAGTCACCAGATCTCAACCCAATAAATATATATATATAGTACTGTGCAAAACTCTTTTTTTTAAAACGCAGCAAAGCTGCAAAAAAATTTCTTTTTATTAAAATACTACAAAAATAATTAAATGAAAAGTTTCTAAATACTATGAAGAATTAAATGAATACAAAAATGTTTTATGAATAAATATTTGGTGTGACCACCCTTTGCCTTTAAAACAGCCTCAGTTCTCTTAGGTACACTGTCGTGCAGTTTTATAAGACAATCGACAGATTGGAGAACTTTCCACAGCTCTTCTACAGAGTTAGGCTGTCTCGCTTGCTTCTGTCTGTCCAGGTATTCCCAGACACCCTCGATGATGTTGAGATCAGGGACCTTTCGGAAAAAGAATTTTTGGACTTTTCCTACTGACCTACTAATGCAGAAGACAAAAAAAAAATAAACACGAAAGTCTTTTTCATATATATATATGTTGTGTTGTTCCAGAATGGGAGATATGTTTGAAAAATGTTTTCTTTTATGGCAGGTTTTGCTTCCGGTCAATGTTTTTCTTTGTTTCATATCTGCTTCCCATATCTGGGTGTTGTAATGGTGTTTGTTCTGTTTCTGGGAAAACTGAGGCAGTTGAGATCACATGACCAGTATATGAACAATGGACACGTTTCCTTGTACAAATTGGTGTACTATTATGTGTTAAAGCCACAGTATATTACTGAATATTATAGAAAATATTAGTGACAACATGAAAAAAAGCAGGAATCAATAATGTGCTTAAAATATCTTACTCTCCGTTTTATGTGTTACATTTGCATTTACATTACATTTATGTGTTACATTTGCCTTAAAATGTCAAGTCGTCTTTAAAATACACGCCCTGCATACTGCTAGGAAATTTGCAGGACCAATAGCCAAACCAGACTGGAAAATCTTAGGGTGTATTTTAATGTCAGAAACACTGCAGTCTTTTGTGGAACGTTTTGTGTGGCAGGGAAGGAATCTCTGATCCAAAGCAAATCGTGACGTCTGCACGCCCCGTTACTAGTAAAATTCACAAATGTTTCTATTGTAAATCGAAGTGATGGCACAGTTCCAATGGAAACCGAAGCTGAGGGTTGGACTAGTTTGATGTTATCAAAACCACGGTGTAACCCTGCGGTGTTTTTCTCTGGTCAAAGTTTCCTCTCTGATCTCCTTCCTCTCATGTCTTCAGAACAGACACAAAAGTGACAGGACGGTGAACAACCGGAAAGTCAACGTCCTGATAAATGGAGAGTGAGTTTGTTTTGTTTTGTGTCTTTCGATGCCGGACGAATGATGCCTTTCAATGCCAAACTGCTACAGATGACGGATCTTTCTTTGTCTCTGAAGAAGACATAACGCCTAATTTAATCGACAATACCGCTGCACCTGTACAGTTCTGTTATTTTTGATTGCTTTGTAGTTGATCCCGAAAAAGAAACAAACATCACGTTCCCTCACTAACCAGGTATATGGTTTCATGGCCCATTAAATATTAACCTCTACAAATTACTCAAGATTCCACTCCCCAAAACCTGAAAAAAAAAAAGTGTTCCCTTACGATAAAATCCCATCAAAACCCACGTCATGGAACCTTACTTGTCATATTTACTGAGTGGAGTACAGATTGCAAAATGTTCCGCAATGTTGTTTCATTTTCTGATGGTCATGTCCCTGAGCTGCTGTGAAAACCATACCTACTTTCAGTGTAGACTCAGGTCTGGAATTCACCTCCTGTCTACACCTGAGCAAAGCCTATTGTTTCTTACTGACTAGGTAGCTCTCACAGTTCAAATATCAGCTTGAATCTAGTGCCACCTAGCTCTACAAAGCCATGCATTAGGTTCACGAATGCCAGCGCTTCTGAAAAGCAGAAAACCTCACATGGGAACTCAGTAGACAGGAGACATATTTCCCATCCATTTGAATGTCTGTTGAACAGTCATGTGTGACTGGAGTCACTGTGGTCACTTTATTTGACAGACACATAAGAGTTCATTGTCATCAGCGTGACGTCTGTGACTTCATGGCTTTTTTTGTATGAAACTGCATGTTGCATCAATGTGGTTTCCAGCTTTTAAAGATCCATTTGAAGAATTTTTATATAAAGCAACTGGTCTAACACCAGTAATTGATAACAACTTATAAAGGATCCATGCATTCGGATTCCTTTAGTTTTCGCGAGTAAAAACAAAAAAGCATGATGATGAATTAATGGAATTCATATGTACATGTAATACATGTTAATACGCATTATACTACGTGCTTATTTTTACTACAGGTTGCGGAATGAGAAATGGATGGATGTTCAAGTTGGTGACATCATAAAATTGGAAAACAATCAGTTCATAACGGTGAGAATCCTGCGGCCTTTAATATTCAATACGCAGAAAGTCAAACCAATCAGACTACTTCTCGTGCGATGTAATGGCCAGGTGCGTGGCTATGATGACGTGCCATCGTCTCTGTGATTTCAGGCAGACCTGCTGTTGCTCTCCAGCAGTGAACCGCTCAACGTGGTGTACATTGAGACTGCTGAGCTGGATGGGTCAGTCTTGGTGTCTGTCTGTCTGTCTGTCTGTCTGTCTGTCTGTCTGTCTGTCTGTCTGTCTGCGTATCCTTCTGCCGCCGTGCGCGTAAATATCTAACGACACACCTTCCCGTGTTGTACGACCTTACTGAAAACAAAAATAAAACTAAAGATGTGAATGATCCGGCCTTGCTGTCCCAGTTCAGTAAAAATAATGTAATGGTGCTGAACTGGCAACGAAATGTTAAAGATAACCAGTATGAGCAACACATAAAAGAACCAGTTAGAGCAACACACCTTTATATTTTATATTAATCAAAGAGAACAAATGAGCACAGCATTTGACTGCCAGCGTTTTATGAACATCTGTGCTTGAACCCTGGACTCAACCCTGGACTCTCCATGTGTTTTCCCCCGATTCGTACAGAGAGACCAATCTGAAAGTGAGACAGGCGTTGTCTGTGACCGGTGACATGGGGGACAGCATCGAGACACTGGCTGCCTTCAACGGTGAGTCAGAAAAATGAGTCTTTCCAGGCACTGAGAGACATCATTATAATAACTGACCCCCTAGTACCAAAAAAAAAAAGGGTTATATGTCCCTTTATCTAAATACTAGAAATACTAATCATCTTTTATGTATATAATGAGTTCTAAATTTATTTAATACAAAATGCTTATAAAGTTGCCATTTAGAATGAGGTGTGAAAATACAAGTTAATTATCTATTTGTGTTTATACTGTATGTTGGTAGAGATTTCCTCCCCTGCGGGTAGCTTTTCCGCACATGTTCCCCCAGCGACAGTGTGTTCTACCCCGCAGGTGAGGTCAAATGTGAACCCCCAAACAACCGGCTGGATAGGTTCACCGGGACGCTGACCTTCCGGGGCCAGAAGTATTCCCTGGACAACGAGAAGATTCTCCTGAGGGGCTGCATGCTGAGGAACACGGAGTGGTGCTTCGGCCTGGTCATTTTTGGAGGTACCGGGTCACAGAAGATGTTGATGTTTGGTGGCCCCTGCTGGACAGTATGCCAAAATTAAACACAGCGTTCCAGTATTTCCTCAAAAGCCTTTATGAAGGCCTTTTTTAATCATGCAGTTGTTCAAATTGTGCACATATCGGCGGATGTACGAGGTTAAAATTCACCTGGGCGAAAGTAGCCTTAAGCAAATTTTTGTATTTTTTGCAGGTCAAGAGACCAAGCTGATGCAGAACAGTGGGAAGACCACTTTAAAACGAACCAGCATTGACCATCTGATGAATTTGCTAGTGCTGTTTGTAAGTGTCAGAGCGGGACATTCAAGTCTCACTGCCTTACGTCGCTTCTCAGCCCGACGCTCTCCTTCCATGGGCTCACTGGTTTTGTTCTTGTTGCCCCCTGGGGTTAGATCTTTGGGTTCTTGGCCTTCATGTGCTCCGTCCTGGCCATTGGCAATAGCATCTGGGAGCAGCAACAAGGGACGGCGTTCACGGCCATCCTCCCCAGACAAGACGGAGTGAATGCGGCCTTTTCGGGTTTCCTCACCTTCTGGTCCTACGTCATCATTCTGAACACCGTGGTGCCCATATCCCTCTACGTCAGGTAGGCGCTCTGTTTGGGAGGTCATGCTATGAACACCGTGGTGCCCATATCCCTCTACGTCAGGTAGGCGCTCTGTTTGCGAGGTCATGCCATGCCCCAGGTGCAAGGGGTTGGATTCCAGCCCCATCCTGACTCAAATCTAATTGATGATGGAAAGCACTGTCTCTGGGTGCTTCTAGGTCTGTGCTTATTGGCCAGATTAACAGCCCCGCCCCCTTGTGTTCGGACAGTGTGGAGATTATTCGTTTGGGGAACAGTTTCTACATCGACTGGGACAGGAAGATGTATTACCCCCGCAGTGACACTCCAGCAGAGGCACGCACGACCACCCTCAACGAAGAGTTGGGCCAGATCAAGTACATTTTCTCTGATAAGACTGGAACTCTCACGCAGAACATCATGACCTTCAACAAGTGCTCCATCAATGGAAAGTCCTATGGTAAGGCACAAACAACACACAATGATGCTCTTTTTCGCCAGTTCCCGACAAAGCGAAGAATGCCATGTTTAAATCATGCATCAACACAGAGTAGTATGTGCCATTCAGATAGTGTGTGGACGTATTTCTGCCTCACGTATCAGCCATGATTGAAACATTCACACAAAGCCATAACACTGCTGTCTCTCTCCCAGGGGATGTGTTTGACTGTTCTGGACATAGACTCGAAATCACTGAGGTGAGGAGGTTCTCACACACACGCTCTCTCACACTTGAAGTTGCTACTTCAATCCTTCCCACGTCTAAAATCGTTATCGAAAACTGCAACAATATGACCCTAAATGTGGAGGAGTGCAATGCTAACTGACAACGATGCTAACGGTGACAAAAGCGATGCTAACGGTGACAAAAGCGATGCTAACGGTGACAAAAGCGACGCCCTCGTCGACTGTGCAGGATTCAGAAAAAGTGGACTTCTCCTTCAACCCGTTGGCCGACCCGAAGTTCTCCTTCCACGACCACAGCCTGCTGGAGGCCGTGAAGCTGGAGATCCCGGAGGTGCAGGCCTTCTTCCGCCTGCTGGCCCTCTGTCACACCGTGATGGCCGAGGAGAAGAAGGAAGGTGAGAGCTTCTTCAGGTTTCTCCTTCTTCTGCACCAATAACTTTCAGCCCTCTCTCAGCAGCGGTTATCCTCACCCTCATCGGTGTGACATTTTTTTCACATTAAAGCATTAATTGCTACGCGGCTACGGTCTAATTACAGCCAACCAACTTGCCAGGTAGCTAGGATCTGTGTTAAAACTGGAGACATTGCAAGTGGCCTTCACCACTCAGTTATGTTGCGAAAATTAATAATTTATGTTGTATTCACAGGAGATTTTCTAATTGACTTAACAAGACCCCGCTATAAAAGTCACTCTGTGAATAAGGGTGTATTGAATTGAAGTGTGTTTTTATCCATTTAAAATTTTGAACATTTAAAATGGATAAATTATTCAGTTTGGTATTTCCAAAATGTCATTTTTCAACTTGTTTTATTTGATGCATCCTCGCAATCACGTGAATTAAATTTCAGTGGGGACCCGATTGACTCGGGAGCGGGCTTTGACCGTTGACCGTGCAAATGACACCTCTCCCCAGGCATCATGACTTACCAGGCCCAGTCTCCGGATGAGGATGCGCTGGTCACCGCCGCTCGAAACTTTGGCTTCGTGTTCCTGTCCCGCACGCCCGAGTCCATCACCATCATGGAGATGGGTGTCCGGAGGAGTTACGAGATCCTGGCCATCCTGGACTTCAACAATGTCCGGAAGAGGATGTCTGTTATTGGTGAGCACGGGCACGACTGCGCTGAAGGTTCTGGAAACATGCTATCACGTTCAATTTTTCACTTTTTATCGCACCACTGAAACATTATAATTCCTTCACTGTTATTATTATTATTATTATTAATATTATTACTTATTTCTTAGCAGACGCCCTTATCCAGGGCGACTTACAATCAGTTCCTGTTCCCAGGAAACCCGACCGATCACAACCCTTCACTTTTACGTATGCTGGGAACATGGGAGTTAAACAATCTGTGTGAAAACAAATCATCTGAGCTGGTCTTTGTTGTCATTGGCAGTGCGCAGCCCGGAGGGAAAGCTGTCTCTATACTGCAAGGGAGCAGACACCGTGGTGTATGAGAGAATGCACCCATCCTGCAAAAAACTGATGGAGATCACCACTGAGCATCTCAGTGTAAGTTTGTGTACCTGGAGTTGCCACTGGAGAGATGGCCAGCTAAACCAATAGGCTGAGTGTGTGTGTGGGGGGGGGCATAGAATCACCATGGAAAAAAGCTTAAGCCAACAGATAATACCACATAACGTAAGGCTGAAATCTCAGGTTTGACATCTGGTGTGGCGTTTAAAGTGGTGTTTATGTGTGAATACGCACACATGGACTTGACGAACATGCACCCTGGTGTCGGCATACAGGAGTTTGCTGGGGAGGGGCTACGGACACTGGCCCTGGCCTACAGAGACCTTGAGGAGGATTACTTTGAGAGTTGGAAACAGCGCCATCATGAGGCCAGCGTCGCTCTAGATGGCAGGGAGGAGAAGTTGGACGATCTCTTTGAAGAGATTGAGAAGGACCTTTTGGTGTGTGCAACTGGGTTGCATCTGTTCTTTGATTCATGTCTACCTAAGTTGCATTACGTTGGACCTTGATATGAATAAATTCTATGTAATTAATAGTATTAACAGCTGATATCATTAACTGAAATTGTGCTTGATGACTTAAGCATGAAGATGTTACCCACTTTTTCAGTATGACTGCTCTACTATATTAGTGTATGAATCCGTGTATGTAAATGTATGTCTGTTTAGTTGCTAGGGGCTACAGGCATCGAGGACAAGCTACAGGATGGGGTTCCCCAAACAATAGAGCAACTCTCCAAGGCAGACATCAGGATCTGGGTTCTGACTGGTGACAAACAGGGCAAGTCTCTTCAACAGAAACCGCAGGAGGTGGCCTGACCAATAACAATTCACCAGGGAAATTAACACGCAAAAGCAATCACAGGAGCATTTTCCCTAGCAAAAACGAAAGACGTTGGGAAGTTTCAGAGCCCGATGCAAAACCTTAACTTAGCATTGCCAAGAATGTAATTTTTTAAATACTACAAGGCTCTGATGTTAGGTGAGGATGATTTATTGCTGTTTTATTTGAAAACCGTGGACGCAGAGACGGCAGAGAACATCGGTTACTCCTGCAACATGCTGCGGGAGGAGATGAAGGAAGTTTTCATCGTGGCGGGAAACTCGGACGAGGAAGTGAGAGAGGAGCTGAGGTGAACGGGCAGAGGAAGGGGGAAAACGTCATTGGGTTGGCTTGTCCCGGGACGATGGACTCTCAGTCCGCCATGCGTTTAGCCCCAGGGCCGTGTCCAGGACCAAATGGTTCAAACCTGGCCGGGCTGTAGCCAGGTCGAGAGCAGTGTACACCAGGCTGTAATGGGTGTAATAAAACAGATGTGTCCAGTTCCACATTTCTATTGGTCAGTTTGCGTTCCAGCTGTGCTGGACAATAACAGACAGCTTCCTAATCTCTTGATAATATTGATGCACAGTTTGTTACATTTTGTAATGTAAATTTACATTTACAGTAATGTAAAAGTTGGAGGGGACTACTTTATTTGAAGGAATCTCGTGTTGTGATTATTGGCCGGGAAATCGCAAGAACTCACACCGTCTCATGCCTGATCGCTTTAATGAATCACCCGCCGCACCAAACCTAAAAAGTTGAAAATTGGTCGTCTTTTTCTCCACCATTAAATTGCGGATTTTATTTCCGATTAGGAACGCTCGAACGAAAATGAAACCCGAGACAGGAGAAGATATAGTGTTTGTCCCAGACGGAATTTTGGGTAAAACACAAAAAGTGATCCAAGACGATCCTGTGAACGGGGAATACGGGCTGGTTATCAATGGGCACAGTTTGGTAAGATATCTGGCAAAATGTGAAAATGAAAATGTTTTTATTTTTGAAGCAATTGAAATTTAACGAGCAAAAGGTTGTCTTCCCCACCCCACTTTCTCTGGTCCCTCCAACCTCCACTCCTACACCATCCTGCTTCAGGCCTACGCCCTGGACAAGAGCATGGAGCTGGAGCTGCTCAGGACGGCCTGCATGTGTAAGGCGGTAATCTGCTGCAGGGTCACCCCTCTGCAGAAGGCCCAGGTCGTGGAGCTGGTTAAGAAGTACAAGAGGGCTGTGACTCTGGCCATCGGAGACGGGGCCAATGATGTCAGCATGATCAAGGGTGCGTACCTACTGGGAGAGTCCTTTGTCAGTGAATTCGGTTAAACATCGGTGTCCAAATCCAGCTCTGGAATCCTTACGGTTCCTTCTGGGATGGTACCTCCGTCCCACTCTAAGCAGAATCATTGCAAATACTAATCTCCTAGAATGAAATCTTCTGCTTGTTTAGTTGCCTTAAGAATTCCCCCACATTCAAAAGGTCGTGCTATGCTAATTATGTATATATTGAGCCGTTCCAAGACAAAAACCTGACCTGGAGACCTACGGTCTTTTTCAGGTAATGATTCATTTTTAATTACATCAACAAATATGACTTGTTGTGGGCCATGTCACAGGAGAAACACGTTTACAAGCTCTAAAACAATTTATCAGAGGTCCCAGCCTGCTGAATGGAGAGGAAGTACTACAACAGACCCAGAGCCAATTACCACTACACAGTCCGTCCTTCACCTATATTTAAATGTTAATCGCCTGTGACGTCATGAGACCTGCCTGCCTGTGACTGCAGGAGTGCTATGCCTCAGTCTCTCTTGGCTATCTGTATGGCTTATCTTATTGATAAAAACACCACGCCTTCCATTTATTTCTGCCACCTGAAGTCAACGTTTGTCCTTCACCCATTTCCCTCTCCACCTACCCACCGTGGGTGCAGCGGCCCACATTGGCGTGGGCATCAGCGGGCAGGAGGGCATGCAGGCCGTGCTGTCCAGTGACTACTCCTTCGCCCAGTTCCGCTACCTGCAGCGCCTCCTGCTGGTGCACGGACGCTGGTCCTACCTGCGCATGTGCAAGTTCCTGCGTTACTTCTTCTACAAGAACTTCACCTTCACCCTGGTCCACTTCTGGTATGCCTTCTTCTGTGGCTTCTCGGCACAGGTGAGGAAGACATCTCTTGTTCCTGCTTCATCACTCCAGTAGTTGATAAGGGCCTGGCCAAAGTATATCTACGGAGTTTTAACCGCACAGACAATTTCAATTAAAAAATGCTTCGAAGGTCTTTGGGATTTTACTCGATTAATTAACTTGATTGTGAAATTGCGTAGTGAATTGATAATGTGAAATGCCACAATTAAAAATAAATATAAAATGGTCTCTTCTTGAATTTTTTACATTGTATTTAATGTAAAAACGTTGTGATGCAAAGTGCCGGTTTGATTTAACCCACTCACTACCATTGCGATGCATTTGACCAAAATAAATGTCATAATTAGTATTATATTACATTTTATCATGGAAATACTATGATGTTGATAAGTAATTAAGAGCTTGTATTGTTTAACGACGTGTGCGTTGTTATGTCACGGTAAGTTCTCAACGCCCTGCACTGCGACGCTTTGATACGCTTCGTATTTTTAACGTGTGTATTTATTGGTTTGTGTTTTGCCACTAGAAAGCTTGCATAAGTTTGTATCAGCAGTTATTCAGCCTAGGAAAAGTTTGGAAAAAAGTTTATTACGATCTGTTTAGAGGTCATCAACCCCGTTTCCTGGATTGACACAACCCTAAAGATTTTAAAGGTCACTCCGGTTAGTGAAACTCTGAGGACCAAGTGTACTTTGTCAACTGCCGTAATTAAGCATAATCGTTTATCAAATTTCGGGATTATGGGTTTTAGAATTACTTCCGGCATGCTGACCACTGATATCTGTGGTGTTCTGTCTGGCAAATTGTGTGTGAATATTGGTCCTCTATAACCAATGTCTCATTTTACCGTGCAGACAAAAAAATGGTGTCACCTGTGTTCGACTACCATCCGAACTGTGCAAAAAGACCGACTATTGCCTTTCGCCTTGCGTTTGCAGACTGTGTATGACGAATGGTTCATCACCCTATACAACCTGGTGTACACTGCTCTCCCCGTGCTGGGCATGAGTCTGTTCGACCAGGTAAGAAGGCGGAGCGGAGGAGAGAGACATTCCACCGCGTTAAGGGTTCTGACCTGATCTGTGCATGTGCGTGTGCGTGTGCGTGTGCGTGTGCGCGTGCGTGTGCGCGTGCGTGTGCGTGTGCCCACAGGATGTGGACGACCGCTGGAGCTTCCAGTACCCCCAGCTCTATGCCCCCGGGCAGCTCAACATGTACTTCAGTAAGACGGCCTTCGTCAGGTGCGTCCTGCAGAGCTGCTACAACTCTCTGGTGCTGTTCTTCATCCCTTATGCCTCCATGCACGACGCGGTGCGCGACGACGGCAAAGACATCGCCGACTACCAGTCCTTCGCCCTGCTGGCCCAGACCAGCCTCCTCATCGTCGTCTGCATCCAGGTTCCCTGTCTCTCTGTTTGTCGGTTACCGTTACCCGTTCACGGGCTGCGAGTCTCTGTGCTAAAGTATGTTCCTCTGTCATCCCGCAAAACGCAATCAGCTGTGTTTGGACATGACCTACTGGACGGCAGTCAACCAGCTGTTTATGTGGGGCAGTCTGGCTGTCTACTTTGCTATCACCTTCACCATATACAGCAACGGCATATTCCTCATCTTCACCAGCTATTTCCCATTCATCGGTGAGCGTCCCATTCCACTCTCCGTTGTTAGTCATCCGTCCCGCGTGACGTTCTCCAGTGACGCCGCGCGAGTTCCTCATGACGGGGCGATCCCTTCGACCCGAATGGGGGGGGGGGGGGGGGTGTTTGGCAAGCTGCACCAGTCGAACGACCAAGCGTGCGTGAAACACCCCCCGGCGGCCCCCGGGGAGGCCGTATTTTTAC
>JAOYSI010001821.1:0-16702 GCA_025775065.1 Hiodon alosoides | reverse complement strand
CCATTCGTCTCCCTGCAGCGCTCCAACTACCTGCACAGACAGGTGGAGGCGCTGGCAAAGCGCTACGCCAACGTGCAGGTGACGCCCTGGCGCATGTCGACCATCTGGGGCGGCGCTAGCCTGCTCACAATGTACCTGCGGAGCATGAAGGACCTGCTGGCCATGCAGGACTGGAGCTGGGACTTCTTCATCAACCTCAGCGCCGCCGACTACCCCATCAGGTGAGATTCAGCGTGTTACACGGCAAGGGGTCCTCTTCTGCGCTGGCCCTTTAGTCCCCATGGGAAACAATCCAATCAGTTTTGAGCTCACCATGAATTACTTAAGGCTCGGAACAAACAAACATTAACGATTAGTTAAACCATTAACTTGTTAAATTAAGAGAATCTTTCGCTTTCGGCTGGCTGAAAGGTACGTAGGTATTTGTTGCAAATAACGGCCCTGTGACCATATTGAATGCAGTTTATATGGTTAATTGATTGCTAAATTGTTCCAAGTCTTTGTATTGATGTTTTGGGTTGTGTAAGTATAAAGCCGTTGGAGCGTTTACTTGCTCAGCCTCAATGTAGGACTAGTGGGATTTAGCTAAATGTTGAAGAAAACCCAAGGATTTTGCAATTTATGTGGAATTTCCTCTTAAATACATATCCTTTGGAGACCACTACCAAGGTCGGAAGGTCACCGGGTGTGCTTTTCAGAATGGTTGGATCTGGAAATACATTTTTTTCATAATCTATATGTTCTACAAGGTGTGAAAGTAGGCTGCAGATGGCGGAAGTCTCTGTCCACGACGACAGTGCAATGTACTTACTCTAATGCAGCACATATTCATTTGAAGTAGTCTACGATTTTGGCTTTTAATTGATCGCATTATGGGCACCCTGCAATGACAGTCATGGACATCTCTCCAAATGGGAGTCTCCATAAGTAAATAAATGTAATTCTTCTGTAAAATCACCCCCTTCCTCATTTTCAACTGTCCACCTTTGACCTCCCCTTGCCCAGAGACTCAATGAATGCCACACATGGCCTTGTTTCTCCCTAAGCAGATTCAGGTCAGGTCAGTTCAGTTTTGGTGCCAGCACTCTGTCTAAATTGCACATTTTAATAATAATGATAATTAACTTTATGCAGCACTTTATTCATTTAAAGGAATGCATGAAAACAAGGACATAAGGAAAATAAAATCGCAATTGGGAGGGAAAAATAAAACATTCATACATTTAAAAAAAGACAATTTAATATAAAAATATACGATAATATAAATAATTAAAAGCCTGTCAAAAAAAACAGTAAAGACTAAAACTGGGACGTAATTTGTTCAGGTGAAGCATTCCTTCACCCTTCGGTTTAACAGACGCCTTCCAGATGACCTCAGACAAACCTTGATGTGTGGTGTCAGTGATTCAGTAAGGTACTGAAGGTCCGAACCATGTAACGCCTTAAATGTCATTAAAAGAACCTTTAAATTGAATCCACGAGGCAACAGGCAAACCAGTGTGAAGAGGACAAGATGGGTGTAACGCGTGTCTGCTTTGTTCATGCTATAACTCTCACTGCAGCATTTAAAGGCAACAGCAGTTAGGACAGAGCTTTGAAATTTAGACATGTGAAAGGGGAGTTACTATAATCCAACATGGAGGAAACTGAAGGCATGATTAATCCGTTCCTGTCTTCGAGAGACTGGAATTATCTTTCTTTGGATGCGTTTTTTTTTTTAATCGATTGCATCGACCTTGTGTAACCTATTTTTATTTTACTTGTTTTTTTTGTTTTTTTCCCCACATTAGATTGCCATTTAGATTATTTTCATATTATCGAACGACCAAGATTTAGCTGCAGGGTTTATTTCTGTTGCTTAAATCGCGACAGCAACCCTTCTGATTTATCTGAGGTGAACTGAAGAATATTCTGAGAGAACCAGGATTTAATATCAGAAAAATCAGTCGAGTAGCATGGATAGTGTTCTGGTGTCCACATATTTCACAGATAAATAGAGCTTGGAATTGTCTGCATTGCAGTATAGGGGAAATATTATGCCTGCCAATGTGGTATCCGGGGGGTAGCAACTGAAGCTGAGACTGAACTTAGTTGCACCTTACTTTACAGTTCATGATAAATTGGTTATAACATGGTCACTCTGTGGTTACTACTTTTAATTACCAATAAATACAAATATCATTTCCTTCTTATTAAGGAAGGTAGACTGTTGCTGCTCCATCATTTCCTCAAATAAAATTTCATGAGTAAAAATAAGTAACACTAAATTCAAGTAATGACAATTACTATACAAAGCAAAAACACAAACTACAAAATGTATAATATAATATAATAAAAATAAGACACATTTTTGGAGCCAGGGTTTAACTGGATGATTTGTGCGATATGATTGAGTGCATTTTAATGTGTAGAATCATTTTGTTATACCGATAGCACCCCACTTAGATTTCAGCGACTCTGAAATGTCAAGGAGCCCCAGCTGGACTGAGCTGCGGCTCTCTTAGACGGGGGGGATGGGGGGGTAACCGGGTGTACCCCCCTATGTATTGTCCCAGAACGGTGCCCAAGTGTAACCTTGCTGTACTATCAGTCAGCTCTGCTGGGAAAAAAAACAGCTCTTGAATGAGAATACTATCCGTGCTTAAATACGTGTTAATGTTAGGGATATCAAAACTCCTGTTGAATGCAAAGTATTGCATGTTGGAACTACTAATAATATCAGCATTTAGCCAAGGATTCTGTACTGGTGTATTTTTTTTTTTATTTGATGTTGGTGGTTTCCTCTCGCCGGTTTTCCTCTTTCTGTTACTGCACAGGAAGTGATCAGGCAACACGAAGGACGGTGGATTCAGACTGGCCTGAGCATCAGTGTGTGTGTCTTGCTGGTACGCTTGTCACGAGAACGGGGGCAGTTATCCAGTTGTCTTGAGGAGAAGAATGGAAAAACCCGAGTGCAGATAGTATTTTGAGAAAAGAGGATGTGTGTTTTTATAGTCTTCTCTGCATTTAAAGAAGTTGTGAGGGAGGAAGTTTTTTTTTTTTTTCTGCTGTGGCAGAATCAGGGAGAGGAACTAAGGCCACTGAGGAACTAACTAATAAGTGCACACTTGGGAAGGTGTGCACTATTTATAGTACCCCCTCAAGGTTTTGGAGGGAAACTCCATTGTTAAACTGTAACGCTCTATTCCATCCACATGGTTATTCACCTCCTACCATTTTTTTTTTTAAATTCTACTTCCTGTTTTTATAGTTGTTTTTTTTTCCTTCCCCCTAGTTCAGTCATGCAAATCAACACCCTCATCCCTCAAAGGGAAAATATGAACCCATAACAAAGATTTTAGTTGGTGTTTGATCTATTGGTTGGTAGCTTTTCCAGTTGAAAGCAACCTGATATGAGTTAATTCATGTGATGGGCACAAAAAGGCCCAGCGGCGCGGACAGCAAGCTTGGCATGAGGGGAAAAGCCTTACGGAGAGAGAGACTGCCTTTTGTGTGATTGCAGTATTCTGGCTCACGCCACTGCTGGTAGTAGAAATATCCCAAGGAAATGCGCTTGCCAAGGAGAGGCTTTCACTGTGGGGGTCTCAGATGTAACACTGAATGATCAATGTTCATGCGACTGGAGGGGATGTTGGATGTAACGCTGCATGCTCAATGTCCATCTGACAGGGGCAGGCGTCTCAGACATAACGTCTCATGTTCAATGTCCGTCTTACTGGGGGGGCAAATTAATCGTCATAAAATTTGTCCCGAGTCCCTTCAAGTGAAGCCTGAACCCTAGCCGGCCCAAATCTATTGTCAGAAAATCATGCCTGACCCGGGTTCGGGTTCGAACCGAAAATCGAAACTCTACTTCGCATGCCCAATGTCCATGTGAACGGGATGGACTCGTATGTAATGTCACATCCTAATGTTCACAGTACTGTGGCTGGTGGGGGTGGGTGGGTGTCTTCCATTTTGGCGTAGTGCGCACGTGCTTGTGCTTGTGTGCGCGTGCGTGTGTATTTCTGTGAGCGTCCTGTCTTGCTGCTATCGGGGGCCCTGGAGAGTCTCTGGCGGTGCCTATTATTTCCCCTCTAATTCCCTCATAATGTCTGCCCTTCTGCATGGATTGCTCTGAAAAGTGCGCTCAAAGCCCCGGTGCTCAGCGGGGGAGCTGGGGCATGGGTAGGGCGCTGGGATGGGTTACACACCCGCTTTGTGAGAGAGCACGGGGCTCTTTGCAGCTTTTATCCTTAGCATCCCCTTAGCTTTCCTGCTTTTCTAACTAAACGCAGCTGCTTTGGCGGACTTCTCATGGCTACGGGGCCTTTGGGCTATGGGAATGCAGACTCTGCAGCACCCTCTGCTGGAGCGTCCCACCTCCAGTGTACTGAGCCGTGCTTCAGGTTGTGCTGTATCTTATGAACTCAAATGCACTGTTAGAAAAATCGCAATTTTGAAACGGAATTTTCCCTTTTTACAGCTTCATTTGTTTATAGACTTATTTAAATTTTGTGTGTGTGTGTGTGTGTGTGTGTGTGTGTGTGTGTGTGTGTGTGTGTGTGTGTTAATGTAATTTTTTTTGGTTTATGATGATCTCTCGGGAATGTTTAGGTGAAAGAAAAATGAGCATTCAAACACCTAGTAAGGAAACTTTATTGATCGCTTCTCTTAGTAGCTTAACGGCCACTCTATGTAATTGAATCATAGTTCCTAATACGTGGACAATTTGAAAAGATCCACATCTCCAATTGATTCTGGAGCCCACCAAAGCAAGAGGGTCACAGATAATTATATTATATATATACATACACACACACACACACACACACCAATCACAAGAAGTTGTGCTGGGTTAACCAGGCAGCAGGGTGCTTACGCTGAGCGTATAGGCATCACAGACCAGTTGGCATTCTGGGCCGGTGTTCCACAGGCCAGACGTCCTCTCTCGCACTCACTCTCGGCAGACAGCAAGGAAATCTGCCCCAGTGGAGAAAACGGAGACCACTCAGGTGGCAAATCCGGCTCTTGACCTGGATTCCTCTATCTGTGGGTGGTGTGTGTAGATGGAGGTCAGTCAGGGGGTGGGGGTGTCTGTTAGCGTGCCTCATGGTAAAGAATTCACTCCTTCACAAAAAAAATAACGGTAATATGCATCCCGTGGCAGACGGGCTTTATCATCAGTTTGTCCTTTTATAAAGAAAAATACATCTTTTGTGAAAAGCCCATTCTGTCTTCAGGCCAACCTTTGCCATCCTGCATTGTGAATAATTCAACCCCCCCCCCCCCCCTCCCCACAATAGCCTAGAGCTCTGAAGAATGTCTAGTTTAGCAGTCAGTGTCCGAGTATTAAAGGGGCCATTTGGTCGCTGATGTGAAGAAAAGCGGGAGTGGGGGGGTGGAGAGTGAGACATCCTGATAGCTAGGTGTATCTCATTCTACACGAAATATGAACGGCAACTGTAATTCAAGGACCGATATAAGCACTGTAAAAATCATTAAATGAATGACTAACTTTAGTCAGGTGTAGCTGTCCATGGCTCATTGCCTTCCCTCTGTTAGCTGTCTCAGTAACAGACTCCCCTTTTTTGCTCGGTGCCAGTAAGAGCCAATTTAAAGGCTGACCGAGAGTGATGTTTCTTGTTTGCAGGAGCAACAGTCAGTTGGTGGCTTTCCTGTCCAAATACCGAGACATGAACTTCATCAAGTCTCATGGAAGAGACAACGCCCGGTGAGAAGCAGCCCCGCCTCCTCGTTTCCCAGCAGGCCGTGAGCTCATGTTGGGGAGGGGGACTGTTATTGCTGCCATGGTTGTACTAGAATCTTCACAGTCTCCTCCTGGTCAGTTACTTGATCCCAATAGATATTATACGGCTCTAAACCTACGCCCACGTAAGTCAAACACAGAACTGTACACGCTCGGTCATACGTCGTTGGTGGCCCCACCCAGTGTTACGTTCCCACTCACTTCAGGATTTCATCCTAGCCGTTTTTGTAGTTGCTGTGCGCGTATAGGGTGAGCCCTGCGGATGCTTCAGGCCTTTGAGTGTGCCCAATTATTTCTGGCCAGCACAGCTACGGAGAGGTTACCCAATTGCTCTTTGGCTGGTGCCGTGTTAAATTAACCTTCTCATGTCAGTGCATGAGGAGGTGCCAAAATGGCCTACTTCGGACAGTTTCTGTCCTTAAGCCGCCAGTCAAAGCGCTGGCTAGCTTCACAGTGACGTCAAGGTAAATTAGTTTAGTTTTTATCGTTAGGCTCTGAGTGCTAGTGCGGCTCCAGTCTCCAGTAATACCAGCTCAATCAATTATGCCTGGGGAGCCAGTAACAGTACAGAAGGAAATTACGCCAAAGTTGTTCCTAGTATTAAATGTCAAGGTCTAGCCCATACTCTTTAACCGTCAGTGCATAGTAGAACGTACATGAATATCCAATATTGAGTCAGAATTGAGTATAACTTCAAAATGAACACTTGGAAAATCTGAAAAACCAATACTCTCATGGAGGTGTCGGTATGAAGCTTTTCTGTATACATGTCTGTGTGTGAGGCACTCATTTGCACACTAAATGTCAGATAACTTTGCCTCTGGCATCCAGGTTCATCCGCAAACAAGGCCTTGACCGGCTCTTCTACGAGTGCGATACCCACATGTGGCGGCTGGGCGACCGAAAGATCCCTGATGGCATCACGGTGGACGGGGGTTCCGATTGGTTCCTGCTGAACCGGATGTTCGTGGAGTACGTCATCAACTCCCAGGACAACCTGGTGACCAACATGAAACGCTTCTACTCCTACACCCTGCTTCCTGCCGAGGTGAGGCTCATTGAGACGTTTGCAGGTAGGTGGAGCCCTTCAGACACTGAGGGAACAGACATGGCATTGGTGCAGGAGTCTGCAGGAAGGCGGGCCCTTCAGACTTTGAGGGAACAGACATGGCATTGGTGCAAGAGTGTGCAGGAAGGCGGGCCCTTCAGACTTTGAGGGAACAGACATGGCATTGGTGCAGGAGTGAGTGAGTAAGCAGCAGATGTCTGAAAAAGTGGAAGGATCTTTATGCACTGACACAGCGATTGATCAGATTCTGCACATCCTGCTGGTTCAACTACCCTTTCAGGCAGAGCTATATAAAAACCACCAAATGACAAAACAAGCAGAAGAAGCCCTTCGTTTTCGGCAGGCTCGATCTTTGGCACACCTCCAGTGTTGTAGAACCTAGCTGTGAGTAAAGCACAGCAGAGCGACTGCACCCAATTCCCAGACACCATATTGGTAGGATTTCTCCCGTCTCACATTCTGCCATCTCATCAGCCTGCTTTCTGACAGCTGGGCTGAACTGGGATGACAGGCAGCTAATGAGGAAGAGTGGTGGTTGTTGGGCTAGTAGAAGTTGCTCTGAACTTGTTACGGGTCCAGCGCCCCCACAGAAGGTGCCTCGAACAAGGCATCTACGAATGTGTGAAGGTGAAAACACTGACGCAAACAGATGGCGTGTGCAGGACATGGTTTAGGATCGAAAGACTTATGAAAGACAGAGGGTGAGTAATGAGTTTGAGTGAAAAGATCATTTAGGTGAGAAGGATCAGTAGCAAATAAGTAATGGGTAGATTGGGTGTTCAACGGGGCTGTAAATTCTGCAAATTTCACAAAGCTTTTATAAAGAAGAAGGTGCCAGCATTTGTGGAGGGACTGTGTGTGGGAATCATCAGTGGTCACGATGTGATCTCATTCAGTTTGTTTGGGTGTTCGTGATGTATCTTTTTGACGTATTGCTTTATAAACTGTCCAATGATTATCGTCATTAAAATATTTTAGCATGTATTTATTTCCCGTGACCTTTTAAAGTCGCACTTATTCTTCTCACCTTCCGATTCAGCGATCAGTATTCCATCAGTGTCACACCCCGCCCCCTCTCTGCCTCCTCTCCGCAGTCATTCTTCCACACGGTGCTTGAGAACAGTCCTCACTGCGAGAGCATGGTGGACAATAACCTGCGCATCACCAACTGGAACCGCAAGCTGGGCTGCAAGTGCCAGTACAAGCACATCGTGGACTGGTGCGGCTGCTCGCCCAACGACTTCAAGCCCGCCGACTTCCATCGCTTCCAGGTGAGGTCACATCGCTCCAGCGATACCGTCCCACCGGACCACGGAAAGGCCATGTAACGGAACCGCGTCTTAATGGACCGGCTGCAAGTCTTGTGTTACACCAGAGGCGGAGATTGCGTGATAGATGAGAATCCGAATGGACGTCCTTTGCGGAGGATTGGTAATTAACAGCGTGTATTAAAGGGAATCGATTGGAAGGCGGGCCGTTGGTCAGTGGGATTCCAGTTTCACCACGCGCGCCGCGTGATGGGGCAGGTGGAGGGAGGTGATGTAGGGCGGCATGGCCAGTAGGAGAGCATCGTCGGTCTGTGATTTTGCCTACTCCCAAAGCTTGTCCTCCCGCCACTACCGGGATGGGCTATGCTGCGTTTGTCGATTGGGTTCCTCCGATGCCCGGTGTTTAGCCAGCCAATTACAGTGCTGTGGCCCGTCACCTTGGCCACCACAAATAAGGCATTGTGGATGTGTCTTATAACCCAACCGTTGCATTAATGGTGACGGCGGAAAGCCACAACCTACTGGACATAATGGATATCCTATTCTTAATGGAAAGCTCATGTTACAGTTAATACATTTCTCAGCCAGTTCATTTTTTCTTTAAAACGCTTAAGTGCAGAGTCTCTTGAGAGCCGGTATGTTTCCAGCAAGTCCGTCGTGACCCATCCACGATTAAGTAACCATGAGAGTTTTTAGGGGAGCACGTTTAATAATGCGCGGCTCGATTAATATAACTTTGCGTTTAAGCAATTGGATTTGTTAGTTTTAGCACTTAGGCCGAGCTAAGTAACTATATCTTATAAATGCAGCAAAAGCAGAATGGCTGACCACTTAGAAACGTACTTCAGCAGTGACAGGGACCCAGCAACTCTGGCTATGCTCAGTATTACTTTCATGCTTAAAGGCCAAATCCTGCGATCTACAGAGTTGCATCATTTGAGTTGTTTGAGCATGGTCTTGAAGTGCTCCGTCTTTAAAAGTAAATAAATAAATAAAACAAAGGCCTGCAGAATGCAAAGAGGAGAATATCTGGACTGAACCGAAAAGCATCCGTGAAACTTGATCCAAAACTTAATTTAAACTCGGAGGTAAAAAGACAGGCCTCCTTAAACAATTCTCTTGGGGACTGGGCTCATGGATCTTCCAAACCTACCTGGTGATCATCAACCATTTATAAAATGTGCATTAACAAAATACAAAATGTAGAAAACTGTCAGCGTTCAATGGGACCTTGTCTTGTTAGTTGGGCCAGAATGTGACGAGCTCTGCATTATGCGTCGCAACATTAAATCTTTAATGAACAAGCCTTTTGTTTTTTTAATAGACCGGTGATTGATTGGATATGATGGAAGGGTCGTAATTACCCATGTTTCCTCAAACGCAAACCCCGCTCAGCTGTGTGCATGGAGTGAAATATTCACCTGCTCACAGAATCAATACGGCAATGACTCCTAGCAGTACGCCCTGGTGGATAACATGTTCCATTTCCATTTGTAACGATGTTGTAAATGTACAAAGAAGTATCCATGGCCCTTATAAACCGCACTTCAAATAGTCCAGGGAATATTTCTCCATCATTTTAATGATTCACTTTTTTTTTTTTTTTGTAAAACACAATACTTTGCAACAGTTTTTTGATTCAGAATTTTTGAAACGTAAAAGTTCCTCTTGCTTAAACAGACGATTGTCAAATGGTTTTCAAGACATTCAATCTGTCTGCTTTTCAGCAAGCCTGCCTTGTTTGTTTGAAATTGGAGCGTTTGTGCCACTTTTCCCAAGACGTCCAATTCCTAAACACTCTCTCCCAGCATTGATGCTGGTGCCACGGCGCTCTGAGAGCCACACCTCGACAGTGGTGCATTCTTCCCCCCGCCCATGACGTCATCGTAGAACATCCACTAAAAAGGGTCTGGCAACACCATCCGAACCCTGCAACTATGTGCACTGATGGGGAGACAGGGTTCTGTCTGCTTCTGTCATATACGATTGAAATTCTGTCATTAACTAAATCCATAAGACCCTGCCTCTTGGGCTGAAAGTGCCCTCCCGACATTGGCAGCCTATTTTGCCTGTTTACACTTGCGTGTTAGTGGACTTGGTGTGTGAGTGTACTGTACAGTAGTGTTGGTGTGTAAAGGTTGGAGAGTCATTATCCCCCCCGCAGCAGGGGTTTACAGAAAGGTGCCCGCCACAGAGCCGCTCACACCAAATCGTTTTTCCCCTGCTGCGACGCTTCTCCAACACAGGAGCTGTTCTGTGCATGCCGGGCAGCACACTCCCATCAATTTTTGTGAGCTACCGTCAACCGCAGCGCCGTCACCGAGAAAAAGAACGGGGCTCAGAAATTGTGTTATTTATCACAGGATCTCCCCAGCCCGTGGACCCCAGCCAGGCACAATCAGTAATTCAGCAATCGGCTATTAATATAAAAACAGCAAAATGTGTGGAAAGGAAAGGAAGATGAAAGCGATGCTTGAAATGTGCCTCGACAGGCTGGGCGCGTCGCTAAGCTGCCGTCACCCCCCTTCCCCGTTACGCCAGGGCTTACCGGACACGGCTCTCCCAATCTCTCTTCGTTATTTCCCTTTTCTTCTCCCACGGTTAACCCCCCGAGCTGTTACCCTGCTGACGAGTTGGGGTACCCTAATTCACCGATTCACCGCTTTCAGTTACTTATTTATTTATCCCCCCCCAACCTCTCTGTCTTCAGTCGCTCTGGAATGTCTATTTTGGGTTTGCCAGCCATCGCAGAACAATTTCTGTGCGGAAGGCTTTTCCCCCAATGATTTGGCTCCGTCACAAGCATCATCTTTATTTATTTATTTTCATCCCGACCTTGTTCCTGTCAACTAGGCTCTCTGTAGATGACAGGAGCGGAGAAGACTGAACCTAATAAATGCAAGCCTTATATTCTGGCAGGGATATCACACTAACTTTGATATATTTTTATCTTCACTCGCGCGCATCTGCTGAGAGATTTCACCACAGTACTTTATATCATGGAGGTAAACTGTCTCAATTTCCCCTTACGACTGCCTGCTACTCTCTCAACCTCCCACACAGGCTCAGTCAGCCTACCTACGCTTGCTATCTATTTGACAGTCACTCTCCCATCTCTCGCCCTCTCACTCGCTCTTCCCCCCCTCTATCTCTCTCTCTCTCTCCCTGTCTGTTGGCAGCAAACGGCGAGGCCCACTTTCTTCGCCCGCAAGTTCGAGGCCAGCGTGAACCAGGAGATTGTCAACCAGCTGGATGCCTTCCTGTTTGGCGCCATGCCCTCCGGCACCCCGGCCCTCAAGGCCTACTGGGAGAACGCCTTCGACGAGCCCGACGGCATACACAGCCTGACGGACACACAGCTCACCCACTTCCACGCCTTCGCTCGCATGGGCCTGGAACGTGCCACCTCCTCGCTTCAGGGAGACCCCAACGACAGCAGCTGCAGGTCAGAGCCAGCCTCAGAGCCAGCCTCAGAGCCAGCCTCAGAGCCAGCCTCAGAGCCAGCCTCAGAGCCAGCCTCAGAGCCAGCCTCCAGTGTGAAGGCACATTCTATTCTCAGGAGTCTCTTTTTGAAAAATGTGTGTTATTTTTATTGTTATTGTTAAATAACTTCTGTGGCGTCGTTGCTGGACGCTTCAAACTCTAGGATTCTTTCCTTCATTACCCCTTCCAATGTCGGCGGGTAATTAATAACATTATTACACATTATTAACAAGACTGTCCAGCTATTGTTAGTACTTGGTGAAGGAGCTAAAATCTCACCAAATGAGAGCTGATTAACCCTGCCAAACGAAAGGGGAGTAAATTGTCTCTTCCCCGAACAGCTGAAAATGAGTCTTAAGTGCAGGAAAGCCATTGAACAGTATCAGTTTCCTCAGTGTCCTATACGTTCTCTACTGAAGTGGTCTGAAGTGGTGACATTTCATGAAGCTCCTGCTTTGCAAATGGTCCACACCTAAAGTATAGGAATGGGTCTTTATGGCTGCAGCATTTCACACATGCTGTGGGTCTGCAGCCAAAACGGTGCTTATTCTTAAGTTGGTCCTCCTCACCTTGAGGAGTTGGCTGGCTGACTGACTGTGGGGTCCCTTAATGCATGCGAGAGGAGGTACGGATCCGTCTGAGCCATTAAACCTCTGCATCTCCCGATTAATGCCGTTCGAGCAGGTTTCTTTCGGGGGGAAAAAGGCACATTTACTTACTGAAATGTAAGGGATCTAAATATTGCAATTTTGATTTGACAATTTATAGTTAAAATTATGCAATATTCAAATGACATTTTATTTGATAGTAGCCTTTAATTTTAGGTTTATAGGCAGTGCTACAACTTGGTATTCTGCTCATTCCTTCTTGTAGCAACTGCAGCAGTGGTGATAATTGTAAATTAATATGTTTAGTGTGTAATCATGTCACTATTATGAATCCTTAAGTCATTTGCATATTTAACGTTTAAACGTCCACGCCGCCTGTGTGACTGCATTTGGCAAAATTAAGCCATGGAAACGGGAGAAGTGAAACATGAAGATTTGTTGGGAAACAAACAGCCCTCCGTGTCTGTGAGCAGTTCGCAGCAAGGGCTGGGCACACAGGGATGTGCTTGTGCAGGGGCCAGTAGAGAGGAGGTGGTTTCAGGTTGTCACTGGCAGAGGGAGAGATGGAGATTTCAGCCTTTCGCAAACCCCTCCCCCTGAGACACTGGCAAGGAGAGCCTGAAGGGCAGGGCTGAATGGGGTCTCTGTGGTTTCTCTCTCCCCCCTGAGGGTTGTTGTTTTTGGCAGGCGGGGGATGGGTGGCCGCAGTTGAGACCCAGCTCTATAGGTGTAAATATTTGCTGTTCCATTTGTCCGGGTGGCTGCGTTGGCACAGGCCATCTCCAGCCACCCCCGGAATACAAATGGGGTGGGCACTAGGGCCTGGGACACTGCACGCCGTTCCGTAAGAGGCTTCGCGTCTGTGTCAGCCTTGTTTGTTTTCCCGTCTGCCCGTCTTTACTGCAGGCTCCCCACCCGCCAGCCCCCGGGCGCATGTACAGCGACGGCCATCAGGTTCCCAGATCACACAGACGGGCCTTTCCCCACTGCTGCTGTGCACTCTCCATGGGGATGTTTTGTGTGTGTGCATGCCTTTTAGGATCAGCAGGCAACAGTGGCCCTTTTCAGATTCCAGCCCCTGCTATAATTCCGTAAGAGGAACAATCAGTATGAATTTTCTACACGTCCTCCTTGCTTTGTATGTTTGGAAATGTTTTTGGCGTTAGCGCTGGGGCCCCTTCTTTTCATTTGCAAATGTTGTTTTCTTACACGACGTTGCATGAACAGAGGAGCTGTTCTTTCATTTGCGGAAGGAAAATGTGGAACGCGCGACGCAGCTAAACTAGCTAAGATGAGAGAGGCTTGGGATTAGGAGCTCTGAAGCTGTCACTTACGATCGGGCCGAACACCCCCGTTAGTGGGTCTATCATTAGTTTCATCAAACACGGGTCCCTAAAGCACCACTGTTTATCAATCTAGCGTCTCTACCGTTTGCGTGGTTTGAAAACCACAGTCTGGGATCCTCCAAAACCTCAGTGTCCGTGCCTAATCATTTCACCTGGCATTTATCCCCCCTGGACGCAACGTCCTCTTCCGTTTCTATTCACCCTCAACGCAAATACCGCCGATCCCTTTATAGCACGTTCACTTCTGTAATGGTGTAGCGCTTATACAATCGTCATTTTGTGCTGGAGAAATCTGCCTTGCCCATTATCAGTCCGGGTCCCCACGCAGCATTAGGCTGACGCGTTGAAAGCCGCCAGACAATACAGGGTGCCAGTGTCTGATGTCATCGGCTGAGGATGCGGCGGGCGCAGAGAAGCGAGTGCGTTCGTGCGAGTGTTGGTGCTCTGAGGAGGCTCGCTGGAGACGGGTAGGAGATGCCCTGCTTCTGCCCAGTGCAGTCTGGACCGCGCCCGTTGTCGGCTCCTTCTACGGTCCTTGCCAACAGATGTTAAAGACAAAAAGTCAACGTGATAAATCTAGTCCTCCCCAAGACAATCATTTCAAGATTAGTTAGATTAGATTCTAAAGCATTACCATTTGCATGGGTCCTTCACAATGCCCGTGAATGAATCTGCGTCCTCGTCTTACGTCCTCGCCCTTTTTCAAGGACATTGCTTGAGGTTTCCTATTCATTTCTGAATGCTGTTCTTGTTTCTTAGGTATTTTCCCATGGGCCATCCGGTGTCGGTCCACCTGTACTTCCTGTCTGACCGATTCCAGGGCTACCTCGTGAAACACCACGCCACCAACTTGGCCACCAGCAAGCTGGAGACACTGGAGACCTGGCTCATGCCCAAGAAGGCCTTCAAGTTTGCAAACCCAGCCAGCGGTGGCGTTAGTCGACTTCAGTATGCGGAGGTAAGCATATTTAAACAAAAAAAACATATGTATGTGCCTCGCTTTGCTCTCGTAATATTGTCTCCGTAGAACCTGTCTGTAGGTGTCTGTCATTCATTACAAAGGGTAGGTAAAAGTCTAAACCATTGAATGCTGCTTTTGTTCAATACTTAAATCGATGATTTCATTTTAAAGTCCCTTTTATCTCTTTCCACTTAAAGAGAATCTACGGTTTGCTTAATTACCAACAACCTCCAAAGATCAAGTTCCTTTGTTGTTCCCATACAAATACCATCCCTCCCCATGTTTAGATCTAAGACTCCATTGAATCCTAAATATTGGTGCCTCAGCAAGCAGGAAGTGCTGCCTGAAACCGAAATAATTAAGCAAGGCAAAGAGATAGGTTTTCACACTTGAGTAACCCTGCCTGGCAGGTGGAATAATTTGACGTGTCAGCATTAGATGTGTTGTGTACATTTATCCGCGGCCTCGACTTTCGAAAGCAAATCGGTGAGACTGAGATTTCAAGTTCAACGACTGTGGACAAAGCTGACATTCTTTGCCTACTAACCTGGCTGACGGTGCAGAGACTGCCCGCCCAGACATCTGGAAAAAATTGTTTGAGAATGTTTGTTCAGCTCGAAGAGCGGAGTATGAAATATGACGGCAAAATGAGTCAGTCTGCGGTGAGATGTATAGGACAGTCGGTCACTGTCTTGTGCTGTGATTTGGTGAAACGGTGTTTGGTGTTGATTATTACACTGTCGCTGGCCCGTCTTTTCCCTGTCCTCCTCCTGCCAGATGAAAAGAGCTTCTAGCGTGGCATCCTCTGCAAATATCTCTGATGGCGTTTCCCAGGAGAGGGAGACCTTTTGTGGCTTTTCTACTGCTACTTATAACCCCCTAAACCCAGCTACCAGACCCTGCCTCATGCCAAAAGAGCAGTACTTCTATAAACTCAGTAACTGGATGATCTATCATGTTTTATATAGGAGGTTTATTGTGAAGCCCTTGCGGTCTTAGTGTAACATCGGCACAAAAAGGTCTCCATGTATGTTGGATCAAGCCCATTTTCAGACAATTCAGGTTTGTGGTTTTAAACCACCCCATTATACCTTTGGCTGGTAGAGACCCCGAAACTCTCACAGCTGTAATTGAAGCCATAGGTGGTACTATTAAGTATTGCTTCGGGGGGTGCATACTTTTGTAACAAGTGTCTGTTTTTTTCTTGGTACTGAACTTCTGTGTCACATAAAAATTCAAAGTTTTATGTATGTTATGTAAAAAAAAAAAATGTTAAAATCCAATTGAATTCCAAGTTGTAACACTACAAAATGTGGAAACGTCCAAGGGGGGTGAATATTTATGCGAGGCACTGTATGTATGACCAGATTATTTTCCCGGGTGATTTTCTATTTAAAAGAAGCTCACCAGAGTACAGGCTAACCCTATGATTCAGCTCCACTGGTTCCTAATGCCTACTGTAACCGGGAGTACTGAGCCTTTGTGGACAATTGGCCAACTGCCGTTCTGGATCGGATTGGACGGGGTTGGCAGGGTTTTTCTAGGTTCCTTGCTAAATTGT
Source organism: Hiodon alosoides (assembly GCA_025775065.1). Taxonomy (NCBI): domain Eukaryota; kingdom Metazoa; phylum Chordata; class Actinopteri; order Hiodontiformes; family Hiodontidae; genus Hiodon; species Hiodon alosoides. Next base: position 657 of record JAOYSI010001821.1, on the reverse strand, counting down.
GAATCCTGTCTGCTTTTTTTTCATGCCAAAAAAAGTATTTGTGCAGGAATCTCGCACCATTATTCTACTCTAAATTTCTCCCACACCAATTTGACGGGCGCAGAAACCACTGTCGTAGACAACCAGATAATCAGAAATATGTGGATCGAGGTCTGACTATGTAGTGGAGCTACTAGTAGGTGTGTGGAGAATTTTGTATCTTCTTCCGACCTCAAACACTTGCATGACTGCTGCATTGTCATGCAGAAAGAAATGCCTCAAGTGGGATGAGAGGATTAGGCAATCAGTTGGAATTGTGGTGTAAAATATTAAAAACACTTTTTTTAAAAACCCTTGTTCGGGAAGCACACTTCATTATATGGAACAATATAGTTTGGAGGTGCAGTCGTCAAATATGAACATTGATGGTAAAATTGTAGATGTCTAAGATCTTATGGGGAAATTAATATTTTACCCCAAATGTGCTACATTTTGGTGCTTTAGTGTTTAATTTAAATAATACAAAAGTACTTAGTAATATCCTTGTAAGACATATACTATATGGACAAAAGTATTGGGACACCTAAACATTACACCTACGGGAGCTTTTATGACATCCCATTCTAAATCTATAGGCATTAATATCGAGTTGGTCCCCCCTTTGCAGCTATAACAGCT
>JAOYSI010001820.1:5507-16703 GCA_025775065.1 Hiodon alosoides | reverse complement strand
TGTGTGTGTGTGTGTGTGTGTGTGTGTGTGTGTGTGTGTGTGAGAGAGAGAGAGAGAGAGAGAGAGAGAGAGAGTGAGAGAGAGAGAGATAGAGAGAGTAGGTGTGTGTGTGTGTGTGTGTGTGTGGGAGTGTGTGTGAGAGAGAGAGTAAGTGTGTGTGTGTGTGTGTGTGTGTGTGTGTGAGAGAGAGAGAGAGAGAGAGAGAGAAACAGACAGAGTAAAGTGTCAATATTATTTAAATGTGGTCTCTAAGTCAGGTTCTCAATGCTAGTCTTTACAAGCCGCCATCCCCAAAAGTTAGGGGCCTGCTGTCCATCTCAGCTTGGCACACGCCCTAATTGGTCTGTCTAGAGTAAGTAAGTGTCCTTATATATTATTTACATCTGCCGAACATAATCATTTCTTTCTTTTTCTCCACTCTCTCGGATATACCCAACCAGCAACCCGATACCTACCACCTTATCATCAAATCGTCTAAACTCCCCCACTCTCCCTCCAATGAGCTGCATGCCCAGCAGACTGCCGAGGAGAAATAAAGCACTGTAGGGGCGGAGGGGTGGAGGAACCACCCACTCCCCGGAAATCATTATCTCCTCACCACAGTGGCACCTTAAAGACAGCACGGCAAAAAAGGCCGCACAACACCTTAAATGTATGTTTTAGCAGCGCATGCTAAAATGTGCTTTGCACACTTTCTGCTGGAATACATGAATGAGTAATTAGGCTTGACGAGTGAGAGTGAACCTGCTTACTGTGACAGAAGTGACAACGACTGTCGGGGTGAAACAAACATGTTGACCCAGCCTTTCCTCCTTGGGTGCCTCCATCTTCTGCTTAGCATTATGTCGGATTCGCATCACAGCATTGTCAGAGTGTCTCACCCTTCCCTTGCTGAGAAGTTTGTGTTGTGCTTTGATTTTGACTTGACCAGATTGACTGGGCACTCATCAGGGATCCGTGGGTAGCACATAGCTTTGGTGTGCAGGGACATTTGGTCTACTGATTTCTTATTATGACACACATTTTAAATTTTTAGAGCTCTTTGACCCACAATGCAGTGGAGCATATTCAGCCAACAGGGTGTGTGAGTGGCTGCAGCAGCATTGCCATCAGAGGGAAGCAGGAAACGAAAGGAGTAAATTGGTTAGAAAATAGAACTTGTGCAATGATGAAATGCAAAGGGAGGGAGGGAGCGTTACCTGTTTCTCGTTACTCCTGAACGTTTGGGAAGTGGGGTTTTGTCTTCTTAATCGGGAAATACATCCCAATGAGGGAGGACAGTGTGAGCGGAGGTAGCAGCCTTTCCTGTGGGTTTTATAGGCCAACTGGATCAGGAACCAGATGCAGAGAAAACCCAACGAAAACCCGTTTTGATGCGTGAGCTGTACTCCTGCAAGGTCTTAATAAAGACATAAATTTAGACAGTCACCATGCCAGCTGCTTGGTGGCATAGGGCAGAGAATGCTGTCCTTTTTGTCTTTATGTCCAACTTTGAAATTCTTTCCTGCTGAGCAAAGAGAGAGATCTTTTGCAATGCGCATGGATTATGGTCCAAAAGCTCCATCAAATGTAGTGTTGATGCCAGAAATGAGTGTTTTGAATGACACCTCAGCGGTGGTGACTGGCTAGGAGAGAACAACAGGTCCTTTTCTCGCATGTGTCTGAGACAGTGTGGACGTTATGAACTCCCTAATGTTCTGTGGTGTGATGTAATCCAGCCCATCAGAGTGGAACCTTGACTGACATCCGAGACATCAAAGCCTAGTCTCTCTGGCATTAGTCCACCTGTCCACCTTCATAAACATTGCAGACACATCAAAATCTCCTGAATGGGAATATCTGGTCGGGCTGCCGCTATCTGTCTGTGGCATTGTCATCTTCAAATGTGGAATGGCTGGGCTCAGTAAGCCACAGAGGACCATTACCTCAGTCCTTACCCTAACCCTTACCCATTTGTCATTATTGACACACAGAAATTCTTTATTATTTATTGGTCATAATCAATTAGGGGAGTTTTAAGGCACGGGCAGTCTTGTATAAATACACTGACAAAGTTCAGCTGCTGTCATTCCTGACAATTAGCTGCTGTCATTGTAGGACATTCATTAATCTCAACTTGTCATCATTGTTTATGTGTGTTATAATGGGCTCAGTGTGTGTGCGTGGGAGGACGGGGTGCATGTATGTGTATGCGTGTGTGTGTGTGTGTCCCTCTCTTTTCAACAACTGGTTTAGAAGTTGCATGCCAGTTAAAGTTATTTCTAACCTCATAAAGACATCAAAGAAAAAATGTTTTTTTTTTTTTATGAACATAAACATTTTTAATTAAATTAATTTGTTGGAGGCATTATGAGTTATTATATAACTATTTCGGTATGTGGAAATCCTGTCTCTAAAGATACTTTTAGATGCCAAATTATTTTTATATGACAGAGTACATGCCAATGGCCTGGAGATCTCTGTTATCTTAGAATTAATAATCAACGACCTCGGCCTAGATAGAGAGACGTTTAGTCAATGATAACCTGCCAGGGACATTCTGACATTCAATCAGTAGGATTGTGGGTAATTATCAGCCTCCACCATCGCTTAGGTTATCCAAGCTTCAGCCTCTTTGCAATGCCAGGTCCCCCCCGCAGTGCTAGTCATCATCTCACACAAACAGAGTCTTTTTTTAGGAGGACCCAAACCCTTTACACCCAAATGGACTCTGTCCTTAGGAGGACCCAAACCCTTTTCATAATAACAGAATCTCTTTTTAAGAGGACCCAAACCCTTTTCACACAAATGGAGTCTGTCCTTAGGAGGACCCAAACCCTTTTCATACAAACAGAGTCTCTTTTTAGGAGGACCCAAACATTTTTCATGCAAAGGAGGCTGTCCTTAGGAGGACCCAAACCGTTTTCATACAAACAGAGTCTCTTTTTAGTAGGACCCAAACCCTTGTCATACAAACAGAGTCTCTTTTTAGGAGGACCCTAAGTTTTTTTCAAACAAATCTAGGCTCTCTTTAGGAGGACCCAAACCCCTTTCATACAAATGGAGTCTCTCCTTAGGAGAACCCAAACCTCTTTCATACAAATGGAGTCTCTTCTTAGGAGAACTCTAATCTTTTTCATACAAACAGTCTCTTTTTAGGAGGACCCTTGAAGCTGAGAGGCCCCATTTGGCAGGCGGTGACTGAGGTCTGACATACTGCCTGCCCCTGAGAAGGTTCCTCTGCCGCTACCCCCCCAGCAGGGGAGGGGCGTATGTCACTGCGTTTCAGACTGGCCCCCCAGGGCTGATGAATGTTAATTTGACCCATTGTTTCAGGGTGACTGGCAGGAACAAAGGGCCCGGCCAGCGCCTCTGACTCGCCTTGTTTAATATCTACATTTGAATATTGGCATGGGACCATGGCAGCCCTTTCAAAGCAGTTTTAGCTTCAGTGTGTACGTTTTGTTTTTTAAAATAAAACTTTTATTAAACTTCCATTAGTTCCAGTGTGTAAACAGCACTGACAACTGTTTATTTAATTTCCGGTTTAGAGGGATATACTGAGCTTGTGATTTGGTGACAGTGAAATATTAAACTTTTTAATTATCAATAATTAATTATAAACCAAAAAAAATGTATTCTTGCATGTTTTTGTTTTCAGGTGGTTAGACAGCCAGATTGACCGGTCTTGCTTTTAGAAAATATAAGCTGGAACGGATTATAAGAACTGCGACTTCACACCCAGGACCCCCTGCCTCAAAGTAGGGCCATGGCCTACTTCTACTGCCGAATGTCTGGGGTGATGTGTTGAGACAAATCTGCTGGAAATTGGGGAGACAGAATGCTAATCAATCAAGATTGGGTTGAGTGGCAGAGAATCAGACTACTTTCCTGACTGATGGCTTAGATGTCAGCCATCCATTCCTACCCCAGGATAATGCCCCCTCCCCCCCATCTTCAGCCTGGTGGGTTTTCTCAGTCTCCCAGAGTGTGAGCTAAGTAGACAGATGCATCACGGACAGCTATGCGCTAATTGAAAACTACAGGGTTGTTAAAATATATCTTTTCCATGAATATGCATAATGGCAGGACAACCCTGGGGCTGTGGACGTCTGTGGTGTGGCTGGTGGAGAGGTCTGAGCAAGGGTCAACCCCACCCCTCTCTGTTTCACCCCAGGGTGGCACAGGGTCAGAGATTACGTGTAATTGCCTTTTCCAGGCCTCCCTGGATAACTGTAAATAGGCACAAGGACGCTACTCTCATACAACGTTTCCTCTGATTTCCTTGCATTTCCAAATCAAGGGGAGATGTTTTGACACGCTCAGACACATTTACCTAAAAACCAGAGCTAAAATGCAGTCATTTTTTGCTGTTTATACTTTATTATTTGGACTAGTATCTCTATCTATTTACTTTTTATATCTGAATTTCAGGGGGTTCCTTAGGGGAATTCGTTTAGTTGTCGTCTCTGGGAAAAAGAGGGAAAAGGGATTGTTTTTTTTAAATGTTGTTCTTAAACTTAAAATGTTTCTGAAAGTAAAGTAAGTAAAAATAATTTGATCGACAGAAGGTAAGCAGTTAGACATTGATCACTGTTAAAATATTTTCCTAATGTTCCGTTTCCTCTGTGTTTTTATTCTAAAAGTGGACACAGAGCTGGTGACAGTACTGATAAACATGTGTTGTCGGATCTCTGCTTCTCTGTAGCTTGGTGTTTAATGTCCTGTGACCTCTGGCTGACCTTTCACCTTTGTATTGCAGTTATCTGCTGGCCGTCGAATGAATGAAGCCGATTGAAGAGAAACAGACTTGGGAATGTCGCTGGGGAGAAGAAACGGGGGGATAGAAAAGGAATAGAAAGTTCCAGCATGAAAATGTCAATATCCGTCTCATAACAGGAGCCTCGCGCTGCTGAAAATTGGGTATTCGCTCCGCCAATCTTGCTGAACGCTTCGGAGCAAAAGTAGCCCAGTGTTATTTATGTACTGCAGTGTTAAAATCAGTCTGTTTTACTTTGGGTTGTGGTCAAACTGGTGCGTGATTGGCAGTGACGATTTATCTTTCAGATCGTTCGTCATACTTCACAGTAAAAAACTGGAGTAACCGATGAAACTGAGAGAGGAGAGGTACGCTCTGCACTTCCTCACGGCGCCTGCTGTTCTTGTTGCAGAAAGACGTGGAGGACTCTCCCTGTTTCCAGCTGTCCGTCAGGGCCGCAGACTCTCGGCATTCTGTGGCCATCAGATGAATCTGTCGGGCGAGCAGCGTAACACAATTCAGCTACGACTGCTAGATGAAACAACTACAATAATGTTTTTCGGAGTCTATTTAAAACCCATCGTCTCTGCCAGCCGCCTTTGGGAACAGCTCAGACTCCTTCCATCAGCTGACAGATGAGAATGACCAGACCTTGGGGCCACCACCCCACACGGGACCATTTGGTTAGACTGGGGTCACAAAGGGAAACAGGTCTGCCTTGTTTCCGTGGGGATTCTGTTCTTTGGGATTTCAGAGAAAGGCTTAGGTCATTTATGTTCCATGCCCTAAAGGTTCTGGGCTTTGGTTTGGTACCGGCAACTCAGCGTGTCCAAACGCACCGCGGCGTGTTTTCGGTCACGTCTGAGGTTGTCTGCCGCTTGACGACGCGGTTCACACCCAAGTCAAACTCGCGTTTCTCAGCCTTGGGGCTTGCTGAGACCATGGCTAACTCATTCCCCTGGACAGTAAACAAGCAGTCAGACAAGGTGGCGCGCAGTAAAACCGTTTGTGACCTTTCAATCAGAGGGGGAAACCCCTGACAGGAATGGAGGGAAGAAACAGCCCAAATCTTGAAAATTCATGAATTACAAAATCACTGGATTTAACTATTTAATTAAAATCAACACAATTTGTCCTTAGTGAAAAATTCAGTAGCTGGATCCGTATGCCAAGCCCTCAACATGATCCTGCCCAAATCTATTCGGACAACTGGGCTGACATACCATTGCATTTGCAGGTAAGGTCAGAGCATACCTGTTAATGCACTGAGGGAAATATGGAAGTTCCCACCAGTGGTGCCCACCCGCGCCCCATCGCCCCCTTCACATGGCTCCCCAAAAGCAGCATGATCGGACGGCGTGAGCATGAATCCCATCCGGACCAGGGAGAAAGGGAGGGAGGTGTTGCCGGGTCAGTACCGATGCAAAGAGTTTAGAAACAGGTTTATGGAGTTTAGATGCAGGATAGAAGGAGTTTGTATGGAAATTGGGAGTCACGCGGTGAGATTACATGCAATAACTATTCATGTAGTCTCTAGAGTTTGATCATCATAGTATATTTTATTTACCCCTTTTTAAATTAACATTTTTATTTTTATAATAAAAAAAAAAAAATTATGCTAAAAATTTAGCTCTGTAAAAAAACCCGAGGGGTTCTGAAACCTTAGTCGACAAGAGAGGGTTCCAATATTTCTTTCACTCAAAGCAAATGATTCCGTTTTTTAATAGTATCAGTCATTTTCAGATTTGCACTGACTGGATATGCAAAAGTGTTTCACAAGGTGATTGTCTTTGGAGTCAGCATTATGTGTCTGTGGCTGCTTTCATTAACACACTCACATACTTCCACCTTTAAAAAGCACTTGTGCAAACAACTGCTTCCTTAAACCCGCCTCTCTCCCATTGTAGACGTGCACAGAAATTTTGGCATGATAAATGAAGATAACACTGAAAACCCTGTAGGATTTCCTATCTACCTAAATTAAAAAACCTGTTCTGTCACCACATAGCCAAAGGTGATAAATTAATTTTCTCAGTTTGAAACGACCACACATACAGAAGAACGAGCAGCCGAGAGAAACACGGGCTCCTGAAACATGAATGAAAAACACTGGAAACTGAAACAGTGGCACTTTGCTTTGCAGTTAATTAAGATTTTAATTGCATTGCTTCTTGTGGCTCCTTTCTATGCCGCAAAGCAGACACCACAGGGTGGCAAATCCTCCAGGTGCAAACCCTGTCGTGTGCTGTAAATCATCCCCGCTCTCCAATGCCCCACTTAAATTCTGCTTTGATAAAAACTGTAGAACTTTCACCATGTGTTCTGTGGGTTCCATGTGTTCCGTGGGTTCCAGGTGTTCCGTTTTGTCAACAGGGGTGCGTGCATGTGCTGGGACGAAGTGTTCACTATAAAACAAATACTGGTGCACACAAAACCAGGAGGCGGGTTTGTCTGCACAGGGGGGAATGGGCTCTCAGACCAGCAGATCTGCTGCCCTGCCCAACGTTACACGATGTGTCACATAACATCACAGAGCTTCCATGACGTCAGAGAGTGTTTGCCACGTCACAGGGTGCTGATGCTGCCAGAAAGCGTCCAAGTGAAATCAGACGACCGTTTGGAAAAAGAGCTAAATGAGGGCTAAAACAGTGCACAGGGTGCAACACTGAATTCACATTCAATTTGGTGTATGCTTTTCAAACTTAGGAAAGAAACCTGATTTTGTAATTATTGTAAGCAGCATCACTTTCATATGCTTAGTTATTATACTATACCAAATACTATAAGTTATTATAATAACTTAATTAGTTATTAAGTATCCAAACCTTAATGTGTTATTGTTGCTAATAATTTAGTGTATTTGTGACATTTAACGCATTTATTTTGCAAACGCAGTATTCTTGTACCTAAAATGACATTCTTCTTTAAAAAATATCAAATACTTCACTGTGTTATGGTACCATCAGTGAGACAGAGAGATATAGGACGTAGCCCTCAAAAAACATGCATGTGAGATAAGGCATAATTCCTACACTGATACAATTCAAATGACAGGACATAATATATTTGCTAAATATTCTAATGCTACTATCTTCCAGATTCATAAATATATTTTCTAACAAGAGATAATGAGTATATTTATATTTTCATTTTTATTTTAAGATTTTTATTTAAGTTAACAATACCAAGCCTTAACAGTGCAAATGATCGTTTGAAATATATACTATTTTTAAATTTTAAATGATTTATTACTGATTTTTTAAAACATAATTCTGCAATTTATCTGAACTTTATATAATTTTTTTTTTCATACGAATCGCCTTTGAAATGTCCTAAAAAAAAAAAAGATTTGGTGGGTAAGAGAACATTTGTGCCCCATGATGAGAGTTCATATTCATTAATGAGAAAGGAGGGGAAAATGAAAGCAGGGTTGGGGGGAACGCACCCTTTACAAAGGCATTCTGGGAAAACCTCCAGGTGTGTCATTCCCATATCTCGTGGAGAACCAAAGCGGTTGGAAGCCTGGACATGTAAACACAGCAGGAACCAAAATCTCTGTCTTCTCTGGGTGAAAGGATAACACGTATGTCATCGGTAACATGACAAAAAAATTTTTTACATTTTTTTTTTTTAACCAAAATTACAAAAATATATTAATTACAAAATTACAAATTGGCCTCTTAATTAATAATTATATATATAGCATGTAAGTATTATACCATCGATTATACGATTATACCAACTGCGATTAAACAAACATGCAAGACATTCATTCCAAATATTCCTGTTTGGTACGTTCCTGTTTGAATTATTGTAGAAAAAAAAAAATCTCTGTCCCCCAGCACCCTTGGGAAAAACACCAGAATCAATTTGTTTATTTTTTTATTAGACAGCCAAACATGATTTCAAGCCTTGAAGTAGATTAGAAGAAAAAAATATTATACAATTATTTTAAACAATGCATTCAGTTCTATTATATTCTTCTATTCTACTCTAATGAATTTACTTTAAAACAAAGAATAAGTGTACAAACACACTTTCATTTCTACGTTTTTTTTCCCTCTGTGTATATTTTTTTAGTAAAGACTAGTGCTTCATACAGACATCACAAGTTTTAAAGGGTGGTGAGCACAGAGGGCCAGTTTTTGGAAACGGTCGGTTTTACTTCGTTTTGATAAGAAAACCCCAAGTTGCTTTTCCCAGGGCAGTTTGTTTCTCCGGGTGGAAGGGTGTGATTTTGGGTCCAGTGGCAGGAAGGTGGCCTTTATGTTTTTTTCGTCTCCGCAGCACTGAGAGAAGGAGTGAGCACTGAGCGCCCCTCCCCCACACGCTGTAGAGATTTATGAGACAGGGTCACAGCCTGTATATTTACAGTCTCATGACCTGAGTACGGCACCCACTGTTCTCAGGTCAGAGGAAAAAGGCCAGAACACACACGGTCACACACATACTTACACTCAAACACACACACTGTCACACAATCACACGCAGTCACATACACACTTACTCTAAAACACAGCAACATACGCACACAAGCGTACACACATTTACTCACGGATACAATCACACGCAATTGCAACAATCAAACGCAGACACAGTCCTACACTCACACACAGTCTCACACACACTCCCACTCAAATACAGACACATATACACACGCATGCAGAGTCACACACAAACACAGACACATATGCACACACACATTCACTCAGAGACATACACAAGTTCACTCACAGACTTACAAACACATGCACACACTTTCACTGACAGACATACACACATACACACACACACACACACACACACACACACACACACACTTACAAACACAGACACATACATGGGGGCATGCAAAATCAGTCACAAATTATGCTTCACTGTCGCCGAACACAGTTGCAGGACGTTTGGTATTTGTTTTTTCTTTATTTCAATATGCAAAATTAATTATGCTCTTTGTCTGTTTGAATCCACTTGTAATTAATTTTCTGCTATTTATTTCAATTCTGTTTTCTGTATGAATTCCATTGTAAAGCTGTGAGATTTCCCAGTAAAATTAAATGGGCTATGTGAATCCATTATTACAATTATTCTTACTCTTCTTCTTCTTCTTCTTCTTCTTCTTCTTCTTCTTCTTCTTCTTCTTCTTCTTCTTCTTCTTCTTCTTCTTCTTCTGCTTCTTATTATTATTATTATTATTATTATTATGGAACAGACATTTTTAAAGCTGTGTCAATGCAAAGATAGAGCATGGGATTTCAGGGGTGTGTGTTATACAATGGCCACATCAGACACATAGTCCGTAACTATGTGAAACCCTGGGCCATCACTTCGCTTCCAGCTGTCTCCATGGACACCCCACGCCAGAGCAGCCACACATCCAGCGTCTCTCCACTAGAGAATCAATCACTGGGTCTTTTTTCCTGCTCCTTACAATGCCAGAGAACGGGACCTGGCCAAAGCACCCATGATGAACCGGGTTTTCTCTACAGCGCTTGGTTGATAAGCGAGGGCAAATATAAGCCCAAAATTAAAACCACAGTGGGTATGTTTTTTTTGCCAGCGGGAGCATTGAAGGACAGCCCAACTTTGAACTGCCCGTCTCACGAGACCGTTTAGACCATGACAAAGCGGGCGTATCCTGGGTGGAGCATACATCAACATCGCTGTTATTTTTTCAATCGAACAAGAAAGCTTGATTTTCCTTTTTGTCTTCCCCCTGCGCCGTTTCCTCAGACTTAGCATGTGAAAGGTCTGCAGCCAGCGGCCCTCTCTCAGTGAAGTTCCCTCCAACCCTATTCTTCTCTCGTCCTTTATTTCCCCCGGTTCTCCCGGGTGAACAGAAAGAGGCCTGGAACAGCGCTTTGGAAAATGCGTTGAGAGGAATTGCTGTGTTTTATGAGCTATAAAAATTTCATTCATCCCTGCTCAGACCCAGGTTTTGGCCATGGCTCGACAGGACGTAGATAAACTGAAATAATTCCAGCACTTCAAACAAAATGAACCTTTATCTTTGCCTTGAGACCTAATGGACTGTTTATTGTTTGATGTTAAGTTTTAAGTTCATAATATCTCTTTTCCCCCTGAGCATCATGGAGCCTTTCCCCCATCTCAGACAGTCAGGCCTCCTTCTCCCTCCCTCTCTCTGACTGTGACGTACCCTACTTCACCCTCCCTCTGTCACGTACCCTACTTCACCCTCCCTCTGTCACGTACCCTACTTCACCCTCCCTCTCTCTGACTGTCACGTACCCTAATTCACCCTCCCTCTCTCTGACTGTCACGTACCCTACTTCACTCTCCCTCTGTCACGTACCCTACTTCATCCTCCCTCTCTCTGACTGTCATGTACCCTACTTCTCCCTCCCTCTCTCTGACTGTCATGTACCCTACTTCACCCTCCCTCTCTCTGACTGTCACGTACCCTACTTCACCCTCCCTCTCTCTGACTGTCACGTACC
>JAOYSI010001819.1:2448-16706 GCA_025775065.1 Hiodon alosoides | reverse complement strand
CCCCCCCCCCCCCCCCCCCCCCCCCCCCCCCCCCCCCCCCCCCCCCCCCCCCCCCCCCCCCCCCCCCCCCGTGGCCCAACTTTGCGCCCCTTTGTATCCGACCATGGGTTGTATACACCAACCATTAGAGAACCGGCATAAACCTCTTGCCTTGAAATAATGAAGAACCAACTGCACTATTTCTTATTTTATATACTGTTACCGCCAAGGGTACAGAATAACGAGGCAAGGTTTTCCTGCATTTACTTTAAGATGAAAACTGATCTGGCGAGAAAGTCTCCTATGGTTTAGTGTTGATGGGAGAATCAGCGTGAAACATTGCCACCTGTTGGACCAAAATGCCACTGCAATGCTTCAGTCTCTTTTAAAAAACAAGCCAAAACAATTAAATCTTGCGCCTACTATTAATTAAGAAGTCAGAAACCTACGTCCACTTCCCCAGTGGGTATCACAAAGCATCACAGTCTAGTCTTCATCAGTTAATTTTACTGGGGTGAACCAGTGGAACAAAGAATCCACCAATGAACATAGACAAGGAGGGAATCCCCCCAAAATGCATGCAATGTACTCCAAAGTTCTAATGGGGGGTGATTAAACATTTAATCACCAACTGTTCCAGAACAAACTCGAACAGTTGGACAAACTGCCAAAATAAGACAAATACCAAAAAAAACCCACATGACTGACAAGGCAACATTCTGTTTTCAGGCCAGCCTGTTCAACACCATAGATTAGCATAGATAGCATAGAGAAGTCTAGTGCCCGACCCTGGTCCTTTGAGGGTCCCCCTGTGTGCCGGTTTGCGTTTCCACCGAGCACTTAAGGACTTTATATGGAAAACATCTGGAGGACAATCCTGGGTCAGGCTTTGACACCCCTGGATTAAACTAGCTGCGAGACAGCTGCAGAGAGGTTTCTTCAGACATCAAATGAGCTCTTGTCCGGTGTACATCGGTTTTTAGTTTTTCATTATGAGAAGTAATATCTAGAGCGTGTAAAATGTGATTAACTCTATAGCACCCACAATCCGTATATACGTACACATACAACGTGTGTGTGTGTGTGTGTGTGTGTGTGTGTAAACGTGTTACTTGTTTATTGCGTTTGATCTTGGTTCCTATGGTCTGGGTGTCTCACCCTGCTCAGATTTCTGCCCCCCACCCCCCTCGTCCTGTTCTCCAGAACGCCCCCCGATCCCCTCACAGGATGGCATCTTCGCTCTACCTCTTGAGTACACACTGATACCAGTGGGTAGCTCAATACTGTCAAAGTCCAGCAAATAAGCAAAGCGAGGATCTTTGAGCTCCGAGATCGTTGCTAACTCAACAGTGCTAGCCAACATGCTAACGTGAGGGTGAGAGCAAACAAGACGACCCGAAAGGGAAATTAACGGTACACTGGCGGACATCCTCGAGAACGGAAAAAATGCCACCGTTGTGGTTCCTCGATTCACGCTTGCCTTACATTCTGTTCCCAAACATAACTCTAGTGCCGCGTGTTAAATCGCACTCAATGACGCTAAGAGATGCGTCACAACGGCTTAAGAATCAGAAAATGTCACCCTAGAAGTCTGCGAATGGCCACACTTCTGAAGTGTCCGTAGCTTTCCGACTTGTGGTATGCTGAAGCTTATGAAAATACCTGATAAAATCCACCAACACGGTGCTAATCTCAAATTCAAGCCTTTCAGTTATGTACTTTTTTGCTTACCAATTGCTTTTAAGGATAATTTTTGCTTATTTTCCCGGGTACACACAAGTTGTTATCGTGAGGGAAAAACTGAGGATTTTTCTTTTTATTTAAAGCCTAACGTTAGTTGTATGCGAACCCCTGTCGCTTCCTCCATATTCAATAATACAGACCAAAGCCCCCGAATACGGATGTAGATCCTACCAGTAAAAGTTGTCGAAACGCCGTTGACAGTGGGCGAACCAAAGTATCTTAAACAAATGATCAAAGCACAAAACACCCGTAATGACTTGTACGTAACGAGTGCTGAGTCACAGTTTGAGCGAATCCATTTAAGCAGTTTTGATGACCAAATGATTTGTTTTGAGATGTGTTATTCCTCAGTTAAGAGTACTAACGTTTCTCAACACAGCTGTCCGTAGACATCCACAGAGATCTGGATATTTTCTTTTACCGGTGGGAAGGAGTTTCACTGAACCGGCCGCTGCGACCCTCAGCGTCACGGTGAAGGCCTGGATATGAGCGTAGGATCGGTAAAGCAACAGGGGGCGGCAGTAGAGCTAACTGCAATAGCTGAAATAGTGACCAGCAACCGGCACATTTTTCGGAGGTGCTGGTGATCCAAATTTAGTATTTAGCTTTTGCTCTGTCTGTCCCAGGTCAGCTGGAAATATGGCTTATTTATTCTCACCTAAAATCTTCCCAAAAAGCATCAACTTGAATTAGTGTTTGAGATGAGGGTGATGGTCTGTGAGCCAGTGTTGACCTGGGTTAGGGTGGTGGTCTGTGAGCCAGTGTTGACCTGGGTTAGGGTGGTGGTCTGTGAGCCAGTGTTGACCTGGGTTAGGGTGATGAGGTCTGTGAGCCAGTGTTGACCTGGGTTAGGGTGGTGGTCTATGAGCCAGTGTTGACCTGGGTTAGGGTGATAAGGTCCGCACAGCCATGCTTGCAACGTGGATCACGTCAACACAGAATCTGAGCTGTGAGTTCCATCGGGGAAAGAAGCAAAAAAAAAAAAAACACTGTCTGCACAATTCTAAGTAAGGGTCTCCTCTCTCTGTCAGACAGTCTGATGGGGATCCGGTTCTCTACTCCACTCATACCCTGGTGTGGCAGTCACCAGGCTCTGCTGAAGTGAAGAAGAAAACAGAAAATAGCTGGAAGGGCTTCTGAAAAGATTGATGCGTCACCTGTTTCCTAAAAGGGACTTTTTTATTTTATAAACACTCCAGTAAAATTGAGGTTTAGTGTCTGGAGGCAGCATAAACTGTTTTGTGCAATACATGTAGGAAGGTTGATGTGTCAACTGTAGGAAGGTTGATGTGTCAACCGTAGGAAGGTTGACGTGTCAACCGTAGGAAGATTGACGTGTCAACCGTAGAAAGGTTGACGTGTCATTTCCTGTCCCCTCTGAAGGGTCCCGTGATCATTCTCTCAGAAAGTGAACTGTGCCAGGAGAATTGTATCTAATTTTAATTTATTTCTTGCATGCATTCCCCTTTATAATTGTGCGCTACGTTGGACATGTGAAGGTGTACACTTTCTTATTCAGATTATTGTCTGTGTATAGCTATGTGAAATCTGTGTAATTAAAACCCAAAATTGAGTAAGGATTACTCTGAAGTCTCCTGCGTTTATTGTATGCGTTATACCAGTTAGCACCTGATCTGGTTTTACAGAGAGAAGAGGTCAACACATTGCCTTTAGGGATCTCCATGTAACATCTCGCACTTCTGCATCAAACAACCGATACTATGGTAATTTCCTCTTACAGTGCCACGTTAAGTGCCAGGATGTGAAGTTAAAAACTCACAATCTTTTTTTTGTTTTTGAAGAGCAGGCAGATATCAAAGGACACAAGAACAGCCGCCATTGGGGGGGGGGTTAGGGGTTAGAGGGAGGGGCTATCCCACGTTCTGGGGTGACGTTACCTGTTTGTAAGGGCAGGAGACCACGTCAGGGGGAGATAAAAGGAGGGGGGGAACGTGACCTGAGTGTGGAGAGTAGGAGATAAGTGCTCTGGTGGAGAGAGTGTGTAGAAAGTGTGAGCTAGAGGGGTTTATTGTTTTGACGTGGCCACCGCCCATAGGGACCGTGTGTACCCCGAAGAAGAAATAAATAATTTCAAAGTGTTTCAGGTACTGTCATTCCGACGCACCCACCCCGAAGAAAAGCTAGAAAATGAGTCGGGACTTATCGAGAATGCTACAATGTCTCTAATTGAATGAAAAACCAAATATATGCAGGTCATTGCAAAACGAATGCACTAACATTGCGTATATACCAGATATATACAGTAACAAATCAAAGTCTGACAGCCCATAAGTGTATGGAAGTGTCTGTGCGGCACAATTAGGCCACAGGGGTCGAGGATTGAGAACTACCTTCTAGATCGATCCCAACCAAATTCTGTTCACGATACAAATGTTCACAAAAAACACTGAGATGACCAACATTTAAATGATCCAGAGCATACTAACATTTCATTCTTAGTTATAGTAAGACATTTCCACACATTGGCCCTGATTAATGTTGTATACTCCAAAGCAAACGCGTATTAAACATGATTTCTGAAATATTTCATACATTTTGAACAAGAACGACATAACTAAAATATATTTTTTAACCAAATTTTTATTTTCATTTTCAAAGGACAAAAAAACCCGCACCCATCACTGGGCCACGGCGAGTATCCGGCAACCGCTCACTTCTCGTTATTAATATAATATTAGCAGAAACAATAGTCGATTAATAAATGGAAGAAACCAATTAAGATGATAAAGTTATGTAATATACCCATCGGAGCTCCTTAACAATGATTCACAGGCCCATTTGGCGGCACACAAAAATGAGGGGAGTGTGATCCGACGTCGTCAATCGTAACTAGATTGGTGGACACTGCCAGGCACTGAATGACGGTAACCAGCATAGCAGCGTACTTTTAACGATGAACAAAATAGGTAGCCGAGTCAATGAAGGTATTATGTACATCGAGTGGAAACGTACTCCGAACACAACTGGACTAAATCCTCTAGTCATCCCCTACGCTGAGCATTACGAAATATACGGGTTTACGTTCAGCGCCCGGTCATCGGTGAGACACACCAGCTACGAGCTATCACGTGACTTGCAGGTGTCCGTTGATTAAGTCTTTTCTATTTATCATTGCCTTGGTGAATTGGCTTCTCTCTCTCGTCTGCTGTCCGCTGATTGCAGTGTGGGAGCGAATGTTTTGCCCCACATTACACATTTGCTGGTAACCGGACACAAACCTCGCCAATTTATTCGGAAAGGCGCATTAGTTACGACGGGATACCCCTGTTGCACTGACGTCTCTTGCAGTCTATAGGCTAAGCGCTCCATCTGGGATCGATCAGTGCAGGGAGACGGGGAAAGCGGGGGTTACGGCAGGCATGGTTTTGCAGCCTGCTTGGTACTGACATGGCGGAACAGAGATACGATACACACAGGCTTCTTGACGGGGAGTTCGCAGGAGATCGTGGCTTCGAGGACCCTGTAAGTGTTAAGATCTACTGCGAGAGTTATCGACATCGATAAATATCAAATTATGTTTCTAAACGTGGTACAATTCGCCTGGTTTGTATTCAAAACGAATACCCCGTTATTGAAATGTTAGAATAAATTTAAATGAAATATTTCTCAGAAACCGTTTAAAGATCCGAATGAATTTCCCGTTGTGCGCGTGTTATAAAAATATACAGATAATTTTATATAAATAGGGTAACTGTAACGTATTAATGCGACTTTTTAGAACCCACATCATCTTAAATGATCGCCCCTTCATCATTTAACTCGCGTCTTGTGAGCCCTAATCTAAGATTAATATGCTCATTGGCTAAAACGCATACAATTCTCCGAGCGTTTGCGTGTGATTGTTTTGTTTTTATCTTCTGGAATGAGTGTGTTAGGCTTGAGACGACAGTCGTCTGAACAGGCCCAAGGTTGCCTGCATGTAGTAGTGGATACGGCGAACCAATGGGACGGGCTTTCAGATGTAAATTCTACTCGTGTCAAACTGTTGGGTGAAAATACTTTGCAGGGAGGAATTATGACGGCGAATCTTAGATCTAAGAATCTAACTCCTAACCCTGGAAAGGTTTGTGTAGAGGCTGGTTACAGTTTTCACAGAACATTTTTAGTAACCCAGACAGGTGTTGCCTGTTCCGCACAGTTAAGCATTTGTTTGGATTAATTGCAAAATAAATTTTAAAAAAATCAACGCAGGCCACTCCCTTACATTGAAAAGGTTAAATGTCTCTCTTTTTGGAGCGTTTCTGATTTAAGCGTTTCCGGTCCCCGTGCTCTGTGGTGCAGGAGTTGGAGGCGATCAAGGCCAGGGTGCTGGAAATGGAGGAAGAGGCAGAGAAGCTGAAAGATGAAGCAGAGAAACAGCTCACCTGTAGTCCCCAGGCGGGTGAGTCTTTCCCCCAGGGCCATCTGCAGAGCCACAATGCCCCCCACACATGTCCCTCTGCTCGTCATTGTTACAAACTGGGAGCCTCTAGAACAAAGCGACACTCTGGACCATTGTCGTGTGCACAAGAAGCAGCTGAATGGGGCTTGCTGGTTTAGGAATTGTGTGATGCATTGTGTGGATGTGAAGCCTCGTGCTGTGGCTCTGACCGATTAACCGTTTGGCTCCTTGGGCGTTTTGTACCTTACCTGAATATAACAGTTACAGTGATGGTAAACTGGAGGCTGTGAAATGTATTGTTATTGCTGTCCTTTGTTTACCTTTTTAATGATTTGTAAATCATTTCCAATTGGCCATTCCCATCTTCCCGATTTGGAATGGCCATTTGTGCTAAGGCATCTGGCCCGGTCACTACAAGTACTGCCACCAGATGGGAGGGGGGGAGGGTGAAGAAGTACGATTGGTGTCCTTCAATCCAATAGCCTTCAAGCCACCTGTTATTTAAACGCAGTCCTCACGAGAGGTTCAGCGGCGATTGGAGGAGAAGCACGTCTGTCCTGAAGGCTCCGCCCATCTGCAGGCGCGCAGGAAGCTGAGAGAAGCCCAACCGTGCCCAGCTGTGCATTCAATTGGTTAAAATGGTTCAAATGCTAACATGGTCACAGTTATGTACCAACCATTGTACATGTACCAAGTTTAAAATCCCCAGCAAAAGGAAATGAACTGTGAAGTGTGTAGTAATCCGCTGCAGTCATCCATGTAGATTTTTACCTACAAACCTGATTATCTGGTCTATTCGGTGTGTGCACTATGATTTAAGACTCATTCTAACCAAGTTCTGTTACCATCCCCAGGACTGTTCTACACAGTGACGAATGAGGAACGAATAGACGCTGACAACAGATCAGTTTATGTGGGAAATGTAAGGCCAAACCCGTTCTAAAGCTGCAGATCCTGTTAAATTCACTTCTTAGTATTGTGCCCCCAAAATCTGAAATTCAAGGAATGTTTTTTTAATTTTTATTTATTTATTTTTTTTTAGGTAGACTATGGGGCAACCGCAGATGAGTTGGAAATCCATTTCAATGGTTGCGGTCCAGTCAACCGTGTGACCATCCTGTGTGACAAGTTCACTGGTCACCCCAAAGGGTGAGTACTGCTCTTGCTTTCCTCTGGGACACGGTTTAAAAACCCCACACAGACGAAGGACTCCCTCTCCCTAGGTTTGCCTACATCGAGTTTTCCGACCGGGACTCGGTGAGAACGGCCATGGCTCTGGACGAGACTCTCTTCAGGGGCAGAATCATTAAGGTGGGTGACCGGCGTGTTGGTACGTCACCTACACCGAGCGCTGCTCTAATGCACAGAAGATCATGCTGTTTTTCTGTTGAGGCCAGAACATGATGGAGAATGTTCTCTTCTGCTGACCCTGTTGTTACTGTGAATTTATATGACCTGTTCTCCCTACATTTGAATGAAACTCCCAGACAAGCTGTCTATTGGATTCAATCTGAGCTGGCTTTTCCAACGTGCTGATTCTTAATAGCCGTTTGGAGGTGTTCCTGCAAAGTAAATGTAAAGTTTTTCCAATCTGAAATAAAACTTATAGAATGAACGTAGCTTTATAAGGGGCGTCAGCCTGACAATGTTGGTGTGTCCATCTGGTTGTTGGCTTGCAGGTGCTGCCTAAAAGGACCAATATGCCCGGGATCAGTTCCACCGATCGGGGCAGCTGCCGCGGGAGCCGGTCTCGGGGCAGCTTCCACGGGGGCCGGTCTCGGGGCAGGGGGTTCCGCGTATCCCGGTTCAGCAGCGGTTTTCAGGGCAGGTATCATTGCCGCTCCAGCAGGTCAGTATTGCAGCACCCCTATGGCCCTCCGCCAGGGAAGAGGCCCTGGGGTGTTGCGGAACACCGTGACCCGGGCCCCAAACGCCACTCGTGCCTCTTGCTCATAACCCCGCCCCTGGAAGCGGCGGGTCCGGGGCCAAGCGGAAAACAACCCTAACCCCCCCCCCCTCCTCTTCCTCCTCCTCGGTCACCCCTTCTGCCGTTTAACAGTGTTAATGTTTTCACACTGAGGGAACCATGTGACCTCAGACCGGCTAATTACATTTTACAAATTATTTCTCGGCTGACTCAAATAATTCTCCACCCTCCCTGGAGGATCACTTGGCTACACTCTGCGATGTACTGTGTAATGTTGACATGTTCACTGAAACATAAATGAGCACAAAGCTTAAATGTTAAACGTTCCCAGACGGCAAAGAAGGACTTTCTGGAGTCTTTCTCCTGTCTGTTTTGGCGTGATTTCCCCGTGCGTTTCTTAGCAGAAGGCCTTTGGAAAGAAGTCCTGATTCCGAGGCAGTTATAAATAACTGACGTTGATTCTGATTTGATGGCTCTGGAGTCAATCATTCCAAAATTGACCTATGTTTTCCCTCGTTTTAGGGGAGGTGGAAGAGCTCAGCCTTGGTTTGCTCCTTACTAGTATTTAAAAAAAAACAAAAAAAACTGGATGTGAAGATAACATGGTCATGTTACCACAGGTTTTTGTGTGTGTGCGTGTGCGTGTGCCTGTGTGTTTATCGAAGTCTCTCAAGCACATGCTTTATTCACTGCACATGGTCCGTGAGCCCTTCCAGGGCGCACAGCAATTTATCTTGCCGAGGAAGGCGTATTAAAAAAAAAAAAAAAAATTTGTTTTAAATTGGGTGTGCTTGACCA
Source organism: Hiodon alosoides (assembly GCA_025775065.1). Taxonomy (NCBI): domain Eukaryota; kingdom Metazoa; phylum Chordata; class Actinopteri; order Hiodontiformes; family Hiodontidae; genus Hiodon; species Hiodon alosoides. The sequence continues at coordinate 7,857 of JAOYSI010001819.1, read as the reverse complement.
CGCCCACCACTTCACATTTCCTAAGACCGAGATGGTCAGCTGGTCCCCCCAGGAATATAAAATGGCGGGAAACCAGAGGAGCGGAGCGTGTGTGCGTTCCGCTTGTATTTATGACGTAGCCCTTTGAGTAAATGACATGTGTTTGGGGGTGTTGGCAGCTGTGCCTTGGGATTTGAGTGATTGTCTCTTTTTGTTATTGTTGGTTTGTAATTCTTTTGAAAAGCTATGATATTTGTTTATTGTACATAAAGTCAAACTAAAATTTCTTTACTGGAAAAAATAAATGCTCACAATTGAATATGGCCTACAAGATGATTTTAGTAGGAATGGCATTCAATATAAACGTTCAGATAACTGGACAATGTTTTATTTTACTTTTCAAAGACAGAAAAACATTATATACAAGCAAATGTGTAAGGGGTTTCATGTACGTGGTGTAAGTGTCCGAAGTCATCAACACGCTTGTACCATCATGGCAGCTGCCATACTGTCAAAGGCCCTAAAAAGAGAGCAGATAAATGGTAATAAAGTGAATAACAAAGTCAATTGGTTTGATTAATTACCACAACTTTCCCTTACTTTGACTGGATGGGATCTCCTGGATTGTAGAAGGGATTGCACATCACATCTGTGAAGGAGTTGTGAAGCTTTCGAAACATCTGTCGAGGGGAGGGGGGGGGAATAAATAAAAATGTCTGCTACCGTAAGCGTCCCCGAGCACAAGCACAAACGAATCGGAGGGTTTTGTGGCCCAACTTTGTCTCTAACTACATATGTATCATTGACGGCTGTCTTTACAATAATCCGATAATGTCGGATTCCTGAGGCGAGCGTCCTGTGGTTGAAACACAGCTGTGGACTTAACTTCTAACTAGTACAAATAGACATCGTTGTCTTCAGCTGCAGACCAAAAGCAACCCACTCCTAGTATACTGGTTTAGTCATTGTTGCCCCAGGGTGCTGATTACACAAAAAGTTCTCTGTCATTGAGTTTTCATTTGCCCTGTTAAATTTTAGAGATGGGAGGAAGCATGGACGTACTGTGCATTCAGTTGTACACGTTTCCTTGTTGCTTAATTTATGCTGTTTAGTGTTTTTTGTCAGAAGTAGGTGCCGATATTTTGATGACTTGTTTTCCGTTTAGAAGATCGATGGCAACTATTACACCCATGGCTAAAACAATCAGTCCATACAGGTATAACGTTGACGACGTTTCTATTGAGATCTCCAGTTCTTGTACCTTAAAGGTAAATCCCAAGTTGGCCTTGGAGTCTAAGAGAGAACGGGTTATTTTAAACTAAGCACTGACCCACAGAAAACAGTACTTACACTTCGGATCTCGTTGTCTCTGAGGGATGTGTTCGAGGAGTCCACCACAATGACAAACTTCACCTTGGAGTTTGTCACGTATCCGTACCTAATCTATCAGTAAAGGATACAATAACACGGGTAAACAATTCATGACCAGTATTGTTTAAACTGAATGACATGGGCAGACGATTTTACTCTCAATGTCGATAGTTGTTATAATAGTTGTGGACTACTAATATACTACATTTTAATTTAAAAGACGGTCATCGTTACCACCAAAAAATTATATCATTATGCAAATAAACAATCTTCATTGTCAGTTATTCAGCATCACATTTACAGAAGTAGTTCGTAAATTCCGGTGATTTTCACCTGGAACCTTCTGGTTCTACGTATCTATGTCAATATAAATCCATGATCTCTCGCCCTCGGTGTAAAGCGTAATTGGGTTGATTTGTTCTCGTGTGACACGAACTGAAGAAGGATACACTTTGTAATCCTCAGTTGGGTAAAGTAGCCCGAGGTAGAGCTCTCTCTGATCCACCAGGACTTTACCGACGGCTGAGACCTTCTCCTCGACCACGTCCAGCGAAGTGTGCACCGTGTAATGGAACTTTAATTCATTATCCGTCGGTACACTCCGGATGTACAAAGGATAGTTCTGCAGCGGAGCGGGGTGTAAATAAATAAGAACTGAGCTACATATCCTGATAATAAAACCCAAAGCTAAATCCAGTTTATAACAGACGCACATAACCGAGTTAGCAAAAATGACTAAGAAAGCTACATGTAAACAAGCTATTGGTTCCTGGCAGAAAGCCATATGATCGGAATACGAGAGACTCCAATATCTTAATAAATCAATAAACAAGTCTAAATGAATCACACGATTACTGACATATATTCCCGAGACACACAAAATCTCAAACTGCTGAAGTACATTTAAAATCTTAACACTTTGACTTACCTCTTTAGCGATGACAGCAATACAAACCGCCATCTTGGAAAGATGAACGAACCCTAGTCACGTGGGAAGGAAAAACCAACATCACGTCACGTGATTATGTTTCAGTTTTTTACCCCGAGCAAAGTTAAAAAAAAAATTGAGAAAAATCTATTTTCTATGTTTTATATAAACATTATGAGCCTCAAACTCTCCGCACGAGCCAAACGTTGTTTGCATTTGTATTTCAAGTAGAAAGTCTTCTAATAAAAAATAAATATATTTTAATGCAACTGGGGTACGACATAAAAACTGTTCGACAACTGCGTAAAACCTCTGATCGTCACATTAAACAGACTATCTCATTCTGTGTTCTAGCCTTGCACCCGCTAAGATCATCTGAATTTGGCAGACAGCAGCTCGTCTTCCACGTGATAAATCACCAAGCGCTTCCTCAAAAAAAATCACGTGACGTTTCCCTCTCCTGTCACTGCTGCAATGACTGTCGAGCACTTTAAAAAAGTTTTATTTTGGTTTCTCCTTTTCATCTGTTTTTGCTGGACAGAAGCGTCCAGAAATGGGTCGACTCCAAATATTATCATCATGCTGATGGATGACGTAAGATGGTTCCTTTTGAGTTTTATGGGACTTATTTGAAATTTCATGTTTGTCACTGTAAAGCCTTTACTGAGTTTAGCTGTCCGGCTACTACGTGTGTCTAACAGGGAGTTTCTTTTTACTATTTTCTATTATTTTAATATGTCAGAACATGCTTAGTATCTGACAGTCATCCTTCGAGCATGGAAACAGCAGTATCGAGAGTGAACATTATCACACGGTTAGATTTAGATCTTTACGTTACTTTAATCTAAGATCTTAATTAAGGAAGATGGTGGTGTTTTAGGGTGGTGTTCTCTGGATTTTTTTAGATGGGATGGGGCGATCTGGGGGTGTACGGGCAGCCTGCAAAGGAGACCCCAAATCTGGACCGCATGGCCGCCGAAGGAATGCTCTTCCCCAACTTCTACACGGCCAATCCGCTCTGCTCTCCGTGTGAGTCTTAACATTCAGTGCAAATGACGTGTGCGTGTGCGTGTGTGCGTGTGTGTGTGTGTGTGCGTGTGTTTGAGCCTCTGCTGTGTGTGTGCGTCTGCAGTTTGAGTCTCTGCTGTGTGTGTGTGTGTGTGTGTGCGTGTGTGTGTGTGTGCATGTGTGTGCGTGTTTGAGCCTCTGCTGTGTGTGTGTGCGCATGTGTGAGTCTGCTGTGTGTGTAGGTGTATGTGTGTATGTGTGTGTGTGAGTCTGCTGTTTGAGCCTCTGCTGTGCGTGTGCGTGTGCGTGTGCGTGTGGCAGGATACAGGGTTTGTAGTAGACAAAGAGCTTGTGAGCAGCAGGTTTGAGTCTCAGGAGGACTGTTGCTTTTAGATGTTTAGTCCTTCAGTACATTTCCGTGTATATATGTATGCATGTATACATGTATGTACTGAAGGTACAAGGGTATATCCAGGTCAATGAGGCAAAGACCCTCGCTATTACAATGTCTGCAAAAACAGCCACAAAGGAGGGTCTGGTTCAGTGTCTTTGAATAATGAAAATGTATTAAGATGATTATGTTATTAATAATGATAATGACATATTATTAGTATTACGGGCACCATGGTCACTGTTAGTACCTCCTGACTCAATGCACTCACCCAGAAGCAGCGTTGTGTGAAGGCTTGTGTGCTGTAACCCAGTTCACTGCGCCGGAAGGACCCAGTGACCGTGCAAGATTAATTATAAAAACAGATTATTGTCCACGTGATCCAATGGCGCCCCAAGTAAAGAACGGTTACTTGGTTACATGTGAACTGTGATTATGGGTGTAGAGAAATCCTGTAAAAGACCCTTTTCTCGATCTGATGAATAATTCAAAACGCTAAGATATATGCACTTGGATGACAGTGTTAAGGCGACTCATTATGGTAATAGGGGTGATAGACTTTAGTAATATGCTAATTGGACCTAATTTGAGGATTTGCATAAATTTGCCATTCAGATTAGGCCTTGCCATTAGGTCTTTTCTCTTTTAAAAAATAATATAAAAATAAATAAGACTTTCTCCTTTTTTAAATCTCTAGTGGGTGTGATGAGTGCACCTGGAAGTGGTAACTGTGAGACTTGGAACCTTACATGACCACTTTAAAAGCGGTCTTATGTTGGATTTTCTTCCTCCCCGTGCCACCATAAGAGTGTCTTCACCTGCAGAGATACGGAACTTTTCCTGTCCAGGCAAATGGAGAAGCACATTTGACAAATTTCTTCACTGTTGGTTAAAATTAAGGCCCCAGGACTTTGATGTGGCATGCTGGTCACCCCCGGGGGCGTGGGATCTCGACTCCTCACTTTTTATTTTTTTTGCCTGGAATTCACCGTACCTGGCCTACCAGGTCTGCTGCTAATTTCTCGGTGTTAATTCCTTAATTTAATCAAAGATCTGATTAAGTTATTCACATGTTCGCATTTACTGAAAACAGACTCTGACTCTGAAGGTGGTCCAGTATAAATATGCAGTTTTAAAGTGAAGGTTTTGCTATTTTCTCCTGAAGGCTATTTCTTTATTCTGTGCCTTAAGAAGGACTGTCACTGAAAATGGACTGAATCTCATCTGCCATTTGTCTGTTTTTTTGTTTTTTTACCGCATTCCACAGCCAGGGCGGCGCTGCTGACAGGAAGATTGCCTATCAGAAATGGATTCTACACCACCAACAGCCATGCCAGGAATGGTAAAAGCCTCCACCAACTTTACTGGCACAATGTGTCTAACTGTGGGCCACCCTTGGTAACAGATGGTAACAGCAGGAAGTGGACCATCGTTATGGTTGTGGGGTCTGTTGAACTGCTATGGAAAGAGACGCAGCAGGAAGTGGACCATCGTTATGGTTGTGGGGTCTGTTGAACTGCTATGGAAAGAGACGACAACAGGAAGTGGACCATCGTTATGGTTGTGGGGTCTGTTGAACTGCTATGGAAAGAGACGCAGTAGGAAGTGGACCATCATTATGGTTGTGGGGTCTGTTGAACTGCTATGGATCGTGCACAGCAGGAAGTGGACCATCGTTATGGTTGTGGGGTCTGTTGAACTGCTATGGAAAGAGACGCAGCAGGAAGTGGAC
>JAOYSI010001818.1:0-50067 GCA_025775065.1 Hiodon alosoides | reverse complement strand
AAAGTTGTTTTTGTTAAAACTGTAATTCTGAGGGGATTCCTGAGACTGACAGATATGTAGAACATTATAAGAAGTTAATCTTTCAAAACAGTTTAAACTTTGCGTAGTGTCGGAAGGCATACTATTGTGGACAGGAAGTTGCAAGACATTTTTGACCTTGACTGTGAATTGTAGGTCAAGCTACAACAAGGAAACAACTTACATGATGCTAGCAATTTGGTCAACTGCTTCCATAGCTGATTCTTCACTACAACTGATTTATTAGAAATATCCTTGCTTTATTTGTTTGCTTTATGTGCTGCCCTTCTTTAAGAAAATGTACAGTGTTCTAACAAGGCGCAGCAAGACTCATGGGTAATTACAAAACAGTATTCCTTGAAGACCAGAAGTCTGGCATTTCCCACCATTGTCAAAATTTTGATCCCCTTAAAAAAAACTATTGTGTTCTCAGAAATGGTCGGACTAAAACTGTATTCTGCTTTTCTGAATATCAGGGTGACCATATGTCTGGCCGGAATAAAGAGGAGTTTACTGCTTGGACTTAGTGAAGCTGGTCACAATCAATTTATATCCAAGTTACACTCTGAATTTTGTGGCACTGAAGGACTTGTAAAATGTCTCTGAGTAGGATAAGAAGACGATTGTACGTCAATGCTGACGATGGCACAGAAGGAAATGGACAAGCCAGGCACCTATGAGAAGTAATGAGAATAGTAAGCAGTACAAGTTTTGTTATAAAACATTTTCAATATTCCTTAGGCTCGGACCAATTCAAAACTTGCTAAAACTAGCTAATCTAGCTAATACTTTCTGTTCTATTTTGGGAGCTTTTCTTTAAAACTCTGTAAACAGCTGTAAAACATATTGACATATTGTTCAGAATGGGGTATACCTTGTGTCTAGAAGGGTAACTGCTGTCAGGGATGAATTAAGTAGTGAAATGTAGTACATTGAAGTGGTTACAAATCTTGAAATAAAACTGTACTGTGCCAGATCACAGCAATGCATTTCCTAGGAATCGGAAGCTGGTGAATTCGGGCAATAAAACAAGGGCACAACTTATAAATATATTTTAAATAGGGTTTAACCACAAGGGCGTTCTAAATAGGTCGGGTGAAACGTTGCAAACACACTGGGACATAAGAGAGAGGCCCAAAAAACTGTGTTGATTTATAAGAACAGGAAGTTTCACTGATTTTCCTGAGAGCTGCAACACGCCACAGCTTCAGGTCCTGTTGCAACATGGAGCCCTCAGTGTCTGTGCCTCTTCCTTTTCCAGTGCCACAGCTGGTCTCTTTCATAATCCTTAGTCTCGTTAGGAGATTGGAACCAGCTGTGACTAATTGCACTGAGGTGATTAGCGGATTAGCAATTATGTAAAGAAGCGGACTGTGGCTGTGACAGGTGGAGAAGACCTCCTTCCCTTGTGTTCTGTTTCAAATACTGTGGTTAAATATTTATAATTGTAGCCATGTTGTCCCCAGAGCGATATAAAGCTGCTCCATGGGTTATAGATGAATATCCTGTCCTAGGCTAAATTCCCTGAATACCATTGCTCCTCTACTCATCTGCTGACAGAGTTGTCCATGCACAATTTCACCTGCCTGCTTGACAGTTGACTCCACCACAGTATCCCATGGCAATTACCAGGGTCATGAAAAATTGATAAAGCCCAGAAAGAATCCCCTTCTTGTTGAGTGTGTGACCAGTTTTTGTCAGTAATTGCTGGATAAAATGACATGGCTCCTGAAATGTCATCTAAGAGAAAATTAGAGGAGGCACCAAATGTGTAGAAGCATGTGCCTAATATTATAAACTTGAGTGGAAGCTTTTCATGGGCCTGAGTAGGTATTCTCCAGAGATGTGCTATGCTGATCAGACTAGAAACAGGTCATAGCTCATATGAACAGAATTGTGACACGCTGAACCCTTGCCATTTCAATCTGACAAGCCATTGTGGCCAAAGGACATTGCTGCAATCCACACGTCCAGTATAAAGTAGGTGCAGTGTTTGCGGTTATAGAAAAAAGTGAAGCTCTTGTGCTTCTTTGGTAATCATACAAACCAAAATTTGTCACAGCTGTCCTGAAACTGCGAACAAGGATGAAGATAGCAAAACGGACCAGCTGTGGTGACAGCAGGAGCGGTATTCTGCTTGAGTTTTGCTTTGTTTTATGCTTTAATCTTGACTCTTTATTTAATTGTAAAGCTACTAAAGTAATGCTGTTTAAGTCATGTTGAACAAGCAGTTTTTAATAACATTCAACATTTCAACAATTTGTTTTTTTGGATGAAATAAACACAAGCGTAAATTGTTTACCTAATCTTTTTTCAGAATATTCGTTTTTGAGGACAGCTGTCTATGTACTGATCTACGTACATGTTAAGACTGTGGATTACGATTGACCATACAAACTACATCTCTCTCTCTCAGCATGAATAACAAATTAACACAAAAGTTAACACCAAACTCAACTGTCATCAATGAACTGTAAAATTCCCAACTAGACCTTGCCTGCATGGTGATGTGAACCGTATAGAAAGTAATGTAACATTCAAGTCAAATACAGCTGAAGTATGGTGGAACTGCACAACAATTTGTTTAAACACGAACGAAGGCAAGTAGTCCAGGCAAGAAATCTTCATGAGGCAGAATAAGATCTGCGTGCAGGAGTGAGAATCTGGAAGTTCTTCCCCAGGACAGCTGAACCGTTGCGTCCCATTTTCATGTAGGCAGGATATAGTAAGAAGGCTTGAATTCCTCAGGACCGGACCAAGATGTTGAACGAGGAGAAAGCTCTGCGACGCTAGGTTGTGTGATTGCTGAAAGCTCTGGCGAATCCAAGGTAGATGATCTGAGAACCAAATAATATACCACTATATAAACAGTGTGCTCTCATAGGAACTATTTTGGAAGTGAGATGGTGGGGCTTGCAATAGGATCAGAGCCTTTAGCATTCTCATGTAGATTCACTATATGCATATTGCAACTCCTGCTCCCATTTGCTTCCAGTCGTCCCTGCTTAGCACAGCACAAGGAGATAGATTTCTCAGTTTCGAACACCCTTACCCGCAGATCACCAAATTTGTGTCATAGATCCTTTCATGTTGTTTGAATACCGTGTCATTTCTTCCTGAAAAGGCAGAACGCTTGGCATCTATGTGAGAGTACTGCCAATGTTTCTCTAAAACAGATGCTAGGATAGACAGGAGTACCCCGCATCGTCTTTTGGTCTTTTTTTCTGAGATTCCATTGAGAAAGACCTTTTTTCCGATAAGTCTGAAGGCTCTGCGATTGCACAAAATAAACGCAATAATAGCAGTTTGGCTAATGACAGATACAAATCATATAAAGGAGGAATTTTCCCAGCAGGAATGATACACAAACTTAAAATGACAGATTCTGTTAGTCACAGACAAAAACTGACAAGTACACTGTTGTTTTTGTTATTGTCGCTGACAGTAATTCAGCAGTGCATTGTGCTGCATGGATTTCCTGTTGCATCGTGTCACAGCTAGAGTAGCACTCTAAGTACCTGCTGGCGACCGGTGAGGTACCAGTCAATATCACGTTTTTTTGGCACTCTGTTCTGTTCTTCTCTGTGGAAGAAGAGGTCTTGCTAGTGACATCCTGATAATGAGTTGTACAATAAACTAGGTATCTGTGATACATGGTTCAGATGGAGGTATGCAGAAAAATAACCAGTGATGGGAAACGGATTGATGAAGAACGAACGGATGAAAGAACTTCAGGTACTCTTCTGAAACCACAGGAAACTCCAGATTTCTTTAGTGAAGAGCATAAGATGGAGCTCTCCCATTTTGCATGTTTCACAGCACTGCCAAAACTCTAACCTTGATAAATCATTAAGCTGAGACATAGAAGTACTATGTTGAGGACTCCATAAATGCCTTGTTGTTCAAAAGTAGAAGCAGCGTGAGGGCGAAGTACCTCAAGAAGCAGAAAGCAGTGAGTCAAAGAGCATGGAAATATTATATAAACACTTATATAATTTAAAAGAACGTCACACGTTTATTTTCCCAACAAGTAAATATAAAACTTCATTTCATTTTAAGAGAGCCGTCTTGCAATCTTCTTGGAAATCATTTCAGGCAGTGTTCCTCCAGTGTGAGAATCTTCTGTCCTGGAAATCAATGTTAAAGAACCCACTACAGAGGAAAATAAATCAATCCTTTATTAGGCTAAATGTTTCTATATTGAGCTCAAGAGATGTTCAGACTTGCTGTGTTTCTGGAGACGCTGATTTGAAAATGCTTAAACTTTGATGATGCAAGTTTTTCAAGCATCTTCAATGTCAGTGCTTGTCAGCCCAATGTTATGACTATAAAAGTTTAATCTAATTCTTCCTTGGGTTTTCTCATTGCTTCATGCAATGTAAAGCAACATTTTTTTAATTTCCTTTCATAAAAGAATGGCTCATCTTTTTTAAGTCCTATAAATGCCAGGTCTGATAAGTCTCTTTGGTTTTGATTGTGATTGATTTTTTCAGTTCAAAAATGATATTTCTCCCCCATTATGTTGTCACTGGGGTAAGCAGAAATGTCAGCCCGTGGTTCAGATCCACAGCTCAAGCAGCCCAAGCAGCCCAAGCAGCCCAAGCAGCCCAAGCAGCCCAAGCAGCTCAAGCAGCCCAAGCAGCTCAAGCAGCTCAAGCAGCTCAAGCAGCCCAAGCAGAGCAGGATACAAGGTAGGTGAGGTGCATTCAAGGATTTTATTTTTAGGAACAGCGCAACACAGCTGTGAAGATAAACAAGAAAATGTATAAATCCAGGGGAAATAGTCGGTAACATATTGCCATGAACTACCCCACTCTAGGAGCCCCAGCACACTATTTGGGCCGGCTATACGATGCCTACAGGACGGTCTAGATTGCTAGCAGAGACTCGCCTAGTTGGATGGGAATTGCGCTCTGTCGGTTGTATTGCCTTTACTTCAACTTGCACAAAACGCAAACGCGTGACATCGACTGCCTGCCGCTCCGTAATTCAAAATAATCCAAATGGAAATTCTCTCTTCAAAATCCACAATTACAGGGAGGTATGAAAGCACAGCCCTGCCTATCTCTGCCACCGCCATGCATCGACACAAGCTAGCTTGCTTTGCTAACTTCCTCTCTACGAACTTGTCTTTTTAAAGCCTTTTAAATTTATCTCAGCGCATATGTTCTTTATAGACACAGATAAGTAATCCCCCTAATTCCTCCGACACATTCAAGATTTCAATTAAGATGATCTTAGGGCATCTGCATGATTTATTAGAGAAAGGAAACACCTTGAATTTCAGCACAGTATTGGATACAACAAGCTCAAAAAAGGATAAACAGGAGGTCCATATTGAAATCTGACAACTTCGAGGTGATTTTAATTCTTTTTTTTTTTTATTCTAAGATTGACTTAATAAACGGACACTTTAGATCATAATTAAATGATTGTGTGCAAAAAGGCCACAATGGGCTTTAACCACTAAACAAGCTTTGAAACCTCCGGAGGCTGAGATGATAAACAGCGAGGGACCCTTTATTATATTGTCAAATTGGAAGCAATCACATCTACTTAGCTAAAGAAAGCAATTGTGCATACAAAGGTCAAGATCATTAAATATATTTGGACTGGGCTAAAATAAGACATATTGATTATCTCAGGAGGATCTGATGTTTGTGCGTGTGAATGTGGGTGTGTTTGATGAACAGGGAAGAGGATAGCGGTTGAGGCCACGATGGTCATGATAAGGAAACATGATTGTGTGGGATTTCTGTGTCGTCCGCGGCATTAAGCCAACAACACCATTAGAATATTAAAGACATTCTGGGTCCGGAGGAGAATGAGACGTGAGACCAGATACAAACACAAATTCCTCAGAATAAAACACACATTCCTTGTGTGAAGTCAAATTTTTATTTTTTGTCACTGCCTATTGATCCAAAAATGTATAAACAACTCTTATCTGTCACAGGTTCCCATAACTCCTTGCTTGTTTTCATCTGACAAGGTATAACATTTAATTTCAAGGTTCTCTCAAAGAAAACAGATAACAATAAGAAAAGTGAGATGAGATATAAAATATGATTTTCTGGAAACATCAAAGGTGTCTGTGTATTTGTAAAGCAAAGGTCTCTGTACACGGACCCAGAATGCAATAGTCCCCATGTGTTGTGAATGCTCAAGGAGCACAACCCTTCGCTGCGACAAAAGCTCTTTGCCCATGAGTAAATGGACATCTATAAAGGACCTCCTAGACTTCTACGGGAATGAAAATTTAGATTTCAAACGGCTCAATGCGATCACCCAGCTCATTAGCAATAGCCTCTGAAGGAAACGTAATTAGTTTTAGGGGAGAATGGATTTACAGCTGTTTCACTGCCCTCCATTTGCATTCCCCCCAAAGCTTTCACTCACGAAAACTGTGAGACACTTAGGGTAGTTGTAGCAGATGGCATACAAAAGACCAAGCCGAAAACGCGCGGCAAGTTACGGAACCATTTACAGGCTGGCTTACCCGTCGCTAACAAGGGAAATTATCTTTTCCTTTCTGTTTGATTGCTTCAGATAAGTTTTGAAATGAAACTTCCCAGAGGAAGATTGTAACCACAAACAATCTAACTTCTAAGTTAATAATTAAAACCAAAAGGTCCATTATGAAAGCTTAAAGAAGCTTGCACGTCTGTATTTCAACGGATAACCTTACAGTCAACACTCCTATCCGGAGCCATTTTGATTTTTTTTTATGAAATAAGTGAAAAACTGACCTAATCTGACCACAACAATGTCTCTCCCGCAGCTCTCTCAGCCGTGTATCAATAGCTATAATGAGAGAGCTCCTTTAATTCCAACAGAAGGGGCTCAATCAGGTGATGAACACAAAGCTGATTACTGCATTTTGGCTTCAAGGCAATTCAATCCAAAGTTATAGGTTTTTCTTCCCCACTATGTCATTTTCAAAGCACTGCCAACCTACAGCCAGGGAAGCCAAATGCCCCATCCCGAGAAGGTCGGGCCATCACGTTGTCTGTCTATGTGCATTCATCAGTTTTATGGCTTAACATTTCTAGATTTTGATGACTGATTCAGTTTAGACTGCTTTGCACGACAGTAATCATAAAAAAAAATGTTTCAAACAAAGTTTTTTCACTGACTATCTCCACTCAAGTGCCACACACAAGTCAGATAACGCCTAATTACAAGAGCTCCCCTGATGGAATTAATGTTACTCTGATCAAGATAAAATAAAAATCACAGAGAAAATGCTACCCAATTTCTCTACAGTTATCGCAGAAAACCATGTAAAGTAATTAAAGGAATTCAGTCGAGGACCAAACCTTTACTTATTACTTTTTTAAAGAAATCATGCTAGATTTGTCAAAACTTATTTTCCTTTAAGGATAGAAAATTAATAATATTCTGAAAGAACAAACAAATAAAAGTCTCAGTTTTTGTTGGTTTGCTTATCCATCTCTCCTGGTTTTATTACACTGGTTTATTGTGAAAAGAGATATGATTAAAGCATTATTATCAGATTTGGCCACGGCAATTTTAATTATTTATAATATATTTAATCTGAGCAAAAGTCTGTGCTGGATTTAATGGGCCTGGCTAATGAAGAAAAACCGGAAACATCTTGGACAAAAAGATATTAAAACTTCACATTAATCGGTCATGAAAACAGCTCTGCACCGCCGTTTGTATAATTCATACACGAGTGTCATTCTCATGGTCAAGGCTCATGCACGATAAGGTTCTCATGAGCTTACTGTCTGCAATGCCTGCTTCCTCTTCTTTCTGAGGTCCAAAGGGTTGTGTTGAACAACAGCTTTGGTACAAATGTCCCATTAGGCAAGTACCTCACTGTGCGATTCTTTTTGTGGAACTACTGAAAAATAACCTGATTTATATTTGATTATGTGGTTTCTCTGCTGAACATCCACACCAGTGGTGGGCAACCTGCGGCCTGTGACAAATAAGACAAATAAGCTGAAAATATAGTAAAGAAAAAAACCTTTATTTAACAGAGGGGCAATAGGTCTAGCACTGGACAAATCAAAAGGTATTATGTTGGTCAGCTCTGTATCTGGAATTGGTACTGATCTAAATGTCACCAAATAATGTTTTGCTGGGAATACATTGGCGCTGAGCTAAATGAGGCCTTTAAGGATATCTTAAAAAAGATACAGATGGAGAAAATAGTCCTGGTTACAACAGATGGTTTTCCCACTATGACAGGATTCCACCACGGGTTTGTTTCTCTGTTATAACAGCAGGCTGGATGAGTTAATGCAGAGTAAACATAATTTGTTACCCACGCTAGTGGCTAGTGTCATAGTTTATGCTGCAACTGCAGATTATCTCCTCTCAGATGCAGTCCCGCGACCTCACACACTTCCCAAAACTGAATTAGATCAAGGAAATCAAGAATATGATATATTGGTTAATTTGAGAATACTGCTTGCATTGTCAGAACGTTACGAAAGCAGTGTCAGTCTTCTGATTAAGTTGAAACCATTTGTGTCCTCTCCAGAGTTTGAACTGACAAAAAATGCCCTCGTTTGTGAGGCTTGGAGTTGATAAAAAGCACAAGAGGAAGAGTTGACTGAGGTAGGTGCTATTTTTGGTGACAGAATTTGCCAGCTGAAGAAGGAAGCAGTTCATTTAATGGGTTGTCCATTTTTGGTTCAACAGACATGTGCAAGCTGACTTTCTTTGCAATGGGACACCTCAAATGTGGCAACAAAACCGACGGATGGAAATCTTAGTGCTGACTGAGGTGTTTGTTTAAGAGCACATCCAGCCAGAAGTTACAGTGAGTAAGTTAGTTTAACTTTCTCATTAAAGGGTGGTTTTCGTGCACTTTTCAGTGTGTGGCAAAGTGAGGGTGCTGGAGTTAATGGAGAGGAGGACGGGAGAACGAATGACCACGCAGGCCAGCAAGCGACGGCTGTAGTGGTGGTGCTGGTGCAGGGCTTTAGTTGAAAGTATTTTTTAAGTCGTTTTTGTCATTTTAAATTTATTTAAAGGAATATTTTTTGGCCTCACTGTGCCCAAGTAAAGCCACAAGTGGAAGGGACATTTCATTTAACAATTGTGTGCATAGTCGTCGCTTAACTTGGGTGGGGAAAATCTAGTATGTGCAGCCCGTTGAGTGGAATGCGGGCTTTGTATGCAGCCCTTTTATAAACCCAGGTTTCCCACCACGGTTCTGCATAGTGTCATAGTGTTTCATCTTCATTAGTTAACTTCTCATTACAGTCTCATTACAAATCCTTAATGAAATGACCGTAGCCAAATAAACAGCCTCTCTCTCTCTCTCTCTCTCTCTCTCTCTCTCTCTCTCTCTCTCTCTCTCTCTCTCTCTCTCTCTCTCTCTCTCTCTAAACTACGGTGAACATATGCTTATGTATGGTGTTACTAAGGCAGGTGTGCAGATTGTTAACACCTGGGCTGAACTTAGGGGAAATTGGAAGGACGATATGAACAGCCGGGAGCCTGGGTGAAGGGAAAGATCAAGCAAGTGCCAAAACCGAAATTATGGGAAAGATGCGACGGAGACAGAGGCGCCGGATTGATTTAGCTGTTGCAGGAATCGGGGTGGGGGAGAGCTCGCGCCTGATAAGCAGGCACCGACACCGAAGATCCTACCAGGGAAACACTTATTGGCCTGGGAGTTAATTAAATCGATTGCTTGCTTTAGTATCAAGGGCAAATGTTGGTTAGGGCTGTGGTACGGCTGTCATGGTCTCATTGTGGCCCCCTGTGATAACAAAGGTCTGTTCCTAGTCAAAATGTGAGATTGGGTATTTTTCTGCATGTGTGTTTGTGTGTATGTCTTTTAGGAAGGGTCCAGACTGTTTTATCGGTCTTCAAAAACACCAGCGCATGTATGATATTCATCACACGTGCAATTCATTGGTATGTAATTAGAGGTTTTTAGGGGAGTAGGAACAGCTGATATTAATAATTATTTATTATATTTTCCCTATACAACTTTGGTCACTGTGTACGTTTCTAAGCACTCTGGACCTCACTCTCATTGAATTGAAGATGGTGGCAGCTACGCTGACCAACCAGTGCATTTACACCCCCTATGGAGTCCATTTACTAAAGTATTGTTCAAGATTAACATGAATTTATTTGCTTTCTGATGCTGAGATTTGGCATTTAATAAAAGTACATAGGGTTTGATGGCTCCAAACGTTTTAGGTTCACAACCCTGTAACAATCCTTCTAATCTGCAATTCACAGGTATTCTTCCCTGGCATAGAAAATTATTGTAATTGTTAGTTTATTAAACAATAAAATAGTTCATGCCTCTGAACTTTTTTTTAATAATTTGAGATGCCAAGGCCCGCCAGGTCCAGGAGTGATCAGACACAGGTAAATGGAGTGCTAGTTTACGGTTTTTCATTTTTCCGAATAGAAACAATAAAAAACAACAGGAAACACAAGAAAAAAAATGTTTTTCCCACACTGTGTTCACCCTGTGCTGCATTTTTTGGCTTAAATGTGGATTCCGCTTCCTACGTTTGATGGTTTGAGATTACAAGTAAAGGTCAATTCCACGTACAAGCTCATACTGTGTCCACTTAAGGTCACCCTCTGTATCAGCAATGCTGGCATCAGAATCCTACTAATCTCACCCACAGTAAATACAGCGTCAGACTCAGACAAATCTCCATGATGGGAACTTTCGTCAGCCAGATTTGTGCGATAGTGAGACAAACTTCATCTGTGGGGACTGGTTTAAAAGGAGACGTACTCGTAAATGTTGTTCACTTGACAATATTGTTAAATCTAAGCAGTCCCAGATCGCAGAAAAAAAAAAAGTGTTGTCACCTTTCGACTAAAAAAGTAAATGTCTTGGGTAGTTTTCATTACACTGTGAAAATGCCAAAATTATATTTTCCAAAAATAGATCAAACGCGGGATCAACGGAATTATGGCATTTGAGATACTTCTCCTCCAAGGATTATTCCCTTCATATTCAGAGAGTTGGAAACATAGTTCTAAATTAGATTTGTCTGAAATGTTATTGTTGAAAATTACTGCTAAAAGTCATTACTTCACTTGATTATTTACATGGTTTAGTGTGTGATCGTTATTGAGTCTCCTTTAATTATGTCTTTTGCGTGGGAAAATATGTAATTTTAGAAAGCTTTTAAGAAACATTCTCTCCCTGGCATCGATAATCATATACCACCCATTCACAGCAATCATTTTTTTAATAGTACATATTATTTATTTTATTTACTGAGAGCTTTTCATAATAAAATGTGCTGTACAGCAGGCAAGACAATAATGCTGAAAGAAAAAAAACAGAAAACATTAAAAACACTACATAAATCTAACACATCAACGCAAACAGAAAAGTAAAAAGTGAAGAAAGGGAGAAACCATTCGAACCCATGTTACTGATCTCAGACACAAAGAAGCCAGTCGTTCTCAATGAAAGGCAGTGCGGTTTTCAACATGCAGGTCTCAGAGGGAGTTTGAGATAGTTTGGCAGAGCGAAGAGCATCTGTGCTGAATGCACCCCCTCCTGTGGTGCGTAACCTAGTCCTGGGAATGGACAATTTGGAAGCAATACTGGATCTAAGGGTGCGGAAAGGAACAGGCGGCTGGTAGATGGGATGGCAGGCATTACTATGTGGGTGACACGACCATTCAGTGTTTTTAAACGAAAACAAAGCACAGTTTTAAGCCGACATGTGATCATTAAAAAAAATTATTTAGCTTGAAATGGTGGTGGTCTGGAATTGAAGATCATCTGCATATCCCTACCTTGCTAGAAGGTGTTGACCCTTTACTGACATGGGAAATATTACTGACTTTGGCATAGGTAACCTGCGTTCAGATCATACCATGGTTGAAAATCCCATTTGCCTCACTGTTGTTTCATTTTATACTTTAAAACTGTTGTAGTTCTTGATTTAAATTTTCTCCTCCTTTTCTAAATGCCATATTTGCTGTTCATCTTTACAGTTTCTCTGTTACAAGAGAGTAAACTCTGTTTAAGAGTAAAATAAAACAAATTTAATTTACTGAAAAATAACTAATGCTAAGCCAGATGATACCAACAAACTAGTGTACTCTCACACAGCAGCCTGTCGCTAAGCTTAGTACAGACAGTAACAGCCTGCCATCGAGATAAAAACGCATTCTCTGAGTGAGAGATATGAATTATGAGCAGTCGTTTATAATGATTTGATGATGCTGAAAAATACTAAACATCAAGGATCCAACGTTAATTTGCCAGATAAATGAAATATGATTAAAATGATATTATTTGGTGATGACTAATGACACAGATTAGAACAAGCCTGTAAAATAATTACCAGAATTTAGTACCTTATAAGAGGCATTGAGCATTTCTTGGCTGAATAATTGCTTCTATTTAGAATTTGACCCCAATAATAAAGTTACGACTTTTACGAATTTTTTTTTAATTTATAGAATTCCCCAAATGTAATTGCAGTTACCTTGCGAGTTATGTTGAAAATGCAGTATCATTAATATTGCAGTGTTTTTACTCAGCAGAGGTGAATTGTGTCCCTCTTCAGAGTGTCTCCTTTTTCATCACCGTGTCTCAATAGTGCTCTTATTCAAGCCTGGTTGAAGAACGACTTTCTTGTCATTTAAAAGTATTATCTCGTTACTACAAATTCAACCGCTTGACATGGGGAGGGTGAGGAAGTCTCCAATCCAATTGCTTTCAATCCATCTCTTTCACACTTGGCGGGCTACATAGCACTCACAAGAGGTTCGGTGCCGATCGGAGGAGAGGCACTTCTCGAAGGCACTGCCAGCCTGCTGGTGCCCAGGCCAATTTCCACCCACCCCACCCCAGGCGGCCCCCTGCTAATTGTGCACCACCACTGTGCTCTCGGTGACAAATGGAAACTGACACAAGCTGGATTCAGACCCGGGAAATCCAGTTTACAGGGCTAAGTCTGCCTTGGGCAAGCACATTTACCACTGTTCCACTGAGGTGGCCAAATACAGTTAAAACAGGAACAGCAGATCACAAGAGCTGTGTGGGCCAACAAAACAATCTACCATACATAACTTTTAAGCAAAGAATCCTAATAATTGGGCAAAACAGCACACAATATTATTCACACAGGCACCAAAATAAGAATATTGATGCAGACTGGAAAAAATAATTATGAAAATGTAAAAAAATAAAATAAAAAGCAATTAAAACTATTAAAACTTATAACTGTATTTAATAGTGTTTTCTTGTTTCTGTTATTTTAGTTTTTCTACTCATAGAACAAATGAGTAGTATGCATGCGATTAAGACATTGGCAGAGTTTTTATTAAGTCCCAGCTTAAGCTCATTTACTGGAAATAATAATGTTCCAAAAAATTTTGGCTTCAATAGCCCAGGGCACTTTTATCAAGTATGTAATTCAATAAGCACCAATAGGTAAACTAATGAGGCAGGAAAGTGAAAAACTATTTTAGCTGTTTCCATGGGGATGATGTTTGTCATAATATCTATATGATAGGCTTGCAAAATGACAGTCAAAACAGATAACAGATGAACAGAAAAAACGTGCGTTACTATTAAAGAACATTACATTACATAAATAGTTATTTTGACATTCTAAAAATTACACATATATACATTTTTATACTTTTGGAGAGGTATTACTGTTATACAGTCTCAACAAAGCAAGTTAATTTACTTTTAATTTGAGTGTGAATGCCCTATGCTTATGAAATGCAGCATACGTAAACTTGCAAGACTTGCAAATCAAACTTTATATATGTTTAATTACTTTATGTGAAAGATCTCTGCATGTAATTTAATAGACTTTAAAGTCATAATTATGTTCATTTTGCTTTGCATTTATTTTGTCAGGTCTAAGGCAGCTGTTTTAATATATACCATCTGTTAGTTGTTATGGGCGTTATGGGAAGAAACTACAAAAAAAATCTTGCAAGTCTAGGAGGGTTACTGATATACAAAAAGATCAAGTTGAGCCTAATGACAACCCACTTCAGACCCAAACAAAGATATGCAACCTATAGGTCTGTTTGCATTAAATACACTCCTTATTTAATTTCCCATGGTTCACGTGCATCTGGAGCCTAATTAGTGACAATGTGATTCACTCCCCCGTGGGAAATAGCTGGGAACAGAAAAAGCAAACAAACAAACAGAAACAGGACAAAATCACTGAACATGAAAACTGATGGGAATAACTGATGGGATCACATCGAAGTGACGCTTGAGACGCCATCGCTTTCTGAATGCAATTTAAACTTTCAGTATCAGCGACTTCATCTTACTCACGTCTGGCCCTATAATTAATTATATACTGTGTAAACCTGCAAAAATGTATTAGTATTTACTACGACAACCCGCTTTGTCATGATAATAATAAACTTCTAGTAGGAGTGACGAAGGCAAAGGGTGCCACATATGGGACATAAGTTTATATTATGTAGCGAACTTTGGAAATGTGGAACTTATCATATAAATGTGGTATAAACATTAATGACCACAAAATGTAAAAGTTTGCTTCTGTGCAATTACCGGTCTCTGAATAGTAGTTAAGGATGGCTCATCTCTTTATCGGAGGACGTTCATGTAAATTCATGTAAATAAGAGACTGTGAGTCACCTTAACATTACCTGATTGGGCCCACTCGCTGATTTGTTTCTGATAAGGAATTATGTGCGTGTAGTTTCTTCTCAGCTAAAAGAAACAATGGCTCCTAAGTACTCCACAAGATATGTGCTTCTGTACTTCTGGGTGCTTTTAGCTTGTTCTGATTGGTCATGCCCATCTCCCATCTTTCCCAGCCATCGAATCTCAGCCTTTTTGGCTTTACCTTAATTACATTCATTGCGTTAGCATTTGTCTTCTGGCTGCAGTGGGATCTTGTTTTTCCTCAGTATTTGTAAAATAAATTTAAAAAGTGTATGTTTTGAAAATCAAAAATGTAATTGGTGTATCTGAGCCCTCTTTAATGCCTACAATCTACAGCAATAAAAAGAAAAATAAATGTGCTGCTTCTGTAAGTTTTCGATACGTCTCAAAGAGCATGTGGCTATCACTACCAAAGATGGGAAATTGAGAGCTTCTCAAGCATAGATTTGACAGGTTGTGACTAAACATAAATGATCTCCAAAGAGGGAAAAACGTGTTTGCAACCAATACATCTGTCTCTTTCAATTATCACTGAAACCCAGGCAGTCCGGGACTTAATGCTTTGATAAAATGACATTGTCAATAAGGTTACTCAAACATGGTGAGCTGTATGCCACTGAAAGAGAAAATTATTATTTCACGTGTCTTCAGAAAGATGTTCTTGAAATAAGTATGTGTTGCTAATTCTATGTAAATTTATCTGGTTTGATTGCTTCCTTGCTTTTCTAATGAAAAAGTTACAGCGCCACTTTCAAGGACAGCATTGCAGTGTTCGTTTCAGATTATAGCCTACAGAAAAAGTTTCTGTTTTGAATAAGAAAGGAAGCTTTGGGCTGAGCAGGCAATTAAATAATAATTAATATAACACAGCAAAATACAATATGAATATTTAATAAGACTAATTAGTAACAATGCTAAAGTGTCCTTTTTTATAAACAGAAAACTTTGCAAAAACTTCTTGGGATAATTGAATCACCAATGTCCAGCCCATAATTATCTCAATATTTTGGAATGGGTTTTCCACTTTTTACAGGGGTCATACAGTTTAAAACATCATATGCTGTGACACACTCAAGTCCAAAAATGTGGACCAGGCTGTGGGCCCCACAGGCTGCTTGAGAACTAAGCATATTTAAAAAAAATATTTGCTCACTTCCTGTTACAAGTTCAGATCTCTCCTGCAGAGTTTTTTAAATTTAATACAGGGTTCAATTAATTTCTTCAGCTAAAGAAGGTGCATGAAAATGGTCACAAAAGATGCTAAACAGAGCTCACTGTTACGCCATTGAGCATGACCTACAACATCAAAAAAGGAAGGATTATTATCTTGAAGGATTAGATTGCAGGATCAGGGGCAGCTGTCCTGATGCTCATTTTTCAATTTAGTTCACTGTGAAAAAATTATCTGGCTAGCCCGTACAGAAATCTTGATTATGTTTGCATCCGAGCATGAAGCACAGTTTGGGAAACAATTTCAAGTACAAACACCTCAGCAGGCAATGCTAGAACAGTTCACGCATCTAGCATGTTTCAACACATCCTGACTTTGTGCAAAACCCCCCCCCAAAACATTGGGTAGATCCTAGAAAATCTACTGTAGAAAATGTATTCTAATAACAAAAACTTTTTCATTCATGACTATTCTCCCCCTTTTACAAACTACCGACTTCCTCTAAATAAAAAACAAAAGCAACCGGGGTTGAGTATCAGGTCGCGTCCTGAAAAACAAGCTTTAATGTTTTTCAGGAGTCTTGAAGAGATATGGGTATTTTTAATAAATGACTGCATCTTAGGGAGCTCACAAGCACTTTACTTCAATGCAGTCACCTATTAGGGGTAATGATAGGACACATGAAAGGTATTTTCGAAAATCTTAGACTTAGCATCAAGGCCGTCGGAGAAGGACAGGGGTTTGTCAGTGAGTCTTAATCAACGCTGGCAAGCTGTGTAATCCTGTAAGGCATGTATAAATCATTTATAAAGCACAGGGCTGAGTATAAAGGTTCTGACAGCAAGAAAACAGCCCAGCTAAAACTGAGACCGTGAAGGAAAACCCATCCTGAATGATCTGTATGTGCACATGGCAATTCCATTCTGAACAATTTTACGGAAAATGCACCGTGCGTTGGCATACAGTAGCAGAAAAAGGTGTCACCTTTCCTTACTTCCTGCGAACCAAAGGAGAGCCAAAAACAGCACAGATGATCAACATGTTACTAGAATTTAAGAACGATTCAGAGAGGATCTAGAATTACCTTACCTTTGTTTTGAATGTCAGGGAAACACGGGTAGGAAGAATTTCTTCACCTTACGACCCATGCAAACTGCAGAGGAACACATATTTGAGTAGACAGTTATTCAGTGCTGTGGTTTTGTCAGTGCAGGGAAACATGGTGATACGCTTACTCTCTGCCAATGCTTACAGACACAGGCCTAAGTTGGTTAAAAGACTGTTAATGTGAACTCATGTGGATAGAAAGTAGTCTTGAGTCAGACCTTGTTATGATTAAAATCATTATATTTGTCCTAATAGAAAAACTCAAGAGTCATTTTTTCCCCTTTTGGCCCATTAAAATGGCTGAAAGGATTGTAAAAGGCAGCAAAGCATTGATGTTAGTTGTAACTTTAAACGGATGAAGAATGAATAAGAAATTAAAAGCTGTATCTACATTATAGCCACAAAATTACAGGAGAGTGAAAACAGCCAAGTGTAAACACATGGTACTGACACATGGTACTGAAGATTGTTGGTGATGAAATCATTAAAGGTGAAAGGTCACAGACAATGCCAATGCCCACAGGAATCGTAATCACACTGCACTGCAGGTAATCATGATGCAAAGCTCAATGGTAATTATTTAAAAAGTGTCCACGGTGTAACAATATGGAAGGAGTGCCACCTGTGTAGCATACACAAAAGCTCTGGAGACCATTTCTGATCTCAGCAGAGTTCTTCTTAAAGAACAGATTGCTATCAAAGATGAACCCCGAGCATGGACGCCAACTCTGTGGGGGCACCCACTGGAAATAATTAGCTGGTGCTCAGCACGGACTGAGCCTTGGCCATTTTAGTTTTACATTTAAATGCTATTAAATCCTAAATTTAAAAAAAAAACTGCCATGAAAGCTTTTGCACGGGTACTTTGCACGGGGCTTTTTAACATCCAGCTGCCAAAAGGTGCCTGGGTTGCGTCGTAATGGCATTGTAACAATTTAACAGCATCCATTACTATGACCATTGTCACGACTTGGAAAGACTGGCTAATTATGTTCTCTGACTAAAGGCTGCTCCAGTGACTTTAACCTCCCTCAGTCAAGTGCACAGGCATTTATATTTATCCACTCAGATTGATTCCCACTTCCCAAATCGAAACGCTGGCAACCTGCTAATTGTACTTTACATGACTTTTTGAATAGCTTTACATTTTTATGAGCAGAAGCAGAACAAAAACTAAAATAAATAAATAAATAAATAAAATGTGATTAATTACAATGCTATTTAATGTGATATCATTTTTTAATGTGGTATTAGTTGGGCCTGCTGGCAATATCCATTGCCTCGTGATCCGCAAAAAATTTACTTTTGCGATCAGCGTATTGACCACCACTGGTCTATACCTACACCTGTTGGTCCACAAAGGTCACAAAAAGAAGAACATACCTGCATATAAATCTGCGATAGCTCTCGACAACTTTGAAGCTAATGATAAGGTAAGGTCTCTCAGGCTTGCGATGTGGGTTACTGCCTGCAATCTTCAGATCCAGTCTGGCGATAACAATCCACTCTCCTGGAATGGACCAAAATAGTGCCAGGGAAATGACCCCCCCCAGCATAACAGAACCTCTGGACTCCGGACCTCCTCACCTTCGGTTTTTCCTTAAATTTTTCCACAGAAAATACCACAGAAACACCTCTGTGGTGAAACCACAGAAAATAACTACCGTAGTGCAACCCTATTACATGCAATCCATGGTGGTAACAATAGTGTATACAACAGTAATTACGAATTATTACACTAAAGCCATATAAGTCTATTCCAGAAATAATTTTTTTTCAACATTGTTATTTTGCAGCCATAGCATATTTTTGTCAGAGTATATTTTTGCTAATTCATGTAGAATGTGATAAAATTGGAGGAGAGCGTAAAGGGTTTAATTTGGTGTGTGATTAATTCATTTTCCTATACAAACACTGCAGCTGTAGCCTGAAGTCCCAACAAACACAATTCTTTGTCTCTGCAATTTATAATCAAAAATAATTAACTCAAAGGATATCTCTAGGATAGTTTTCCAATTGTAGTAATGTTATGAATTTATGTCATTTTATCTCACTACTTAATGAAAATTGTAGACAAGCTGTAATACGGTCATTAGATAGCAAACACTGCCACTAGAAAACACAAAAAAGAAACCTATCACTGGTTCTTTCAATGCCCCTTGTCCTTCCTCGCTCTAGACTCCAAGTTCTTTGTTTGTCTTGGGCAAGCTGAGTTTAATAAACACCCTTGTGTCCTTGAAAATGTCTAGTAGTCTCTTTGTGATAATCCCAACCACAATAGTTAATAAACTTATTACAGTTTCTACTGGAGAATTCCTACCCTAAACAGCATTACGTTTCTGTCAAGGAATGTTATCCAGACATTTCCAAATTCAATAAAACCTGCCAAGGGACCACAGATGAAAATCAGCTTTGAACTTTATCTGCTGCAATGTATCAAGTTTCCAAACATTGTACATTGTCTCTGGCAAAATAAATTTAAACAAAAATAAAAACTGAGTTTGAAAAAGCCCTAAGTAAAATAAAAAATAAAACTTAGATCCAGGAAACATTACCAATATTATCTTGTCCTCTCCAAAATATTCAAGATGGCTCTATCCCATAGCGGGACTGCCATCAGGGTTTTGACAAAGTGTTAAATTGCTAAATCACTGCTCATTTAATGACTGATTTTAATATTGTATGCGGCATAACTAATCATTAAGTGGTCTTGAACTGGTCTGAAACCCCGGTTGGAGAAGCTGGAAGTCAATTTTTGAAATTAAGATTTTACTTTATCCATCCAAATTAATATCTATTAATATAGTAGGCCTCCCAAGTGGCTAAGTCAGTAAAGGTGCTCGATTAACCACAGACTACACCTTATGAGCTATAGTTTGCTGGTTCAAATTCATCTTATGTAATTAACCTATTGTGACTGGGAGAGCACAGCGTTGATGTACAATTGGCCGAGTGCCTCCCGGGCTGGGGTGGGTTAAATCAGCTGGGCTTCTCTCAGCTTGGTGCTTCCTGGGCGCCTGCAAGCAGGCCATACAGTCAAGATGGATGTCTCCAATCAGCTCCAAACCTCTCATGTTGGCTGTGAATGTAAAAGAGATGGGTAGCTTGAAGGTGACTAGGATTGTGGGAAAATATCTGTACTTCCTAAACCCTAACCCCTAACCTGTTTTGTGACACATTATTTAAAAATATGATGAATAGCAATATAGTTTAATGAAAAATTAGCCAGCCATCCCCAGAATAAGGATTTACTTTCTGAATTTAACAACTTTAACAACCTTCTGTTTAATTAAAAATGGCGCGAGTGACTGGTGCATAAATATCAAGTATACGCAATCTATGAAATCATTCCAGAGAACTATCATCACTAAGTATAACCAATTTCCAATCCCACTCACCGCTGTGGTTCCTGGTAGCTCCTGCTCGGTCCCAGACATGGAAGCGAGTTGGTCAGCCCACCCCAGACCTGGAACTAAGGGGGGCATGGGCAGGCGGTGGAAAAGCGGAATCACTTCTCAAAAGTTAAATCGGGTGTACCGCAAAACCGAGTCCCGTGTTCCTGTCATTGCACCTGGGAGTTAACATCCATAGCCATGGAAGCAAGCATGTGATATGCAGCTTTATGCAAAAATAATGACAATTGCGTGAAACTGTGTTTTTTTTATTGGACATTATTGCCTCCGAATGCATGGTTACTGATGTGACAGTTTGAGAAATTATTGATATACATAAATGCAGAGGTGTGTTGGAGTCACATTCTGGAATCGCGATTGTATGGGGGCTTTTAGAGGGTGTGACTAATGTTGTGTCGATAATGTGAGTGTGAGTGTGTATTTAGAGATCAGACTGGCTCCTTTGCACACGCAATAGCCATCTAAGTAAGAATAAATGGCTTAATAGCTGTCATATGAGGCAAACAAAGCTTGTTCAAATATAAATATAATTACAGCCCTATAATTTATAAATTAAATATGCATATGCATAATTTACACAACTTAATTCATGTGTAGGAGCATCTGATAGATTATACATTTACATATACATTTCCTGAACCATTTGTAAGTTCAAATTTAGTATGAAATGAGTATGCAAGCTAATTCTATAAATAACACTACACTGCAGGAATGATAAGACAGAGCGAGCTGTACTGGTATTGACAGCACAGGAATACTAAACAAACCCAAACTAAAACCATGCTTTTGGGGGAAAAGCAAGCTGTGTTTACAGCCATAAAAATAGTAGCCCCTGAGTGTGGTCTCATTAAACGAAACCACAGTCAGATGTGTCAATCAGGTCCTGGCTGTGAGCATGTCTCCGCAGGCAGTCTGCCACACATTTTGCGATGGCTTTTCTAGCAAGGTCCGGGCTTCTTGGCACTTCTTGGCACCAAAACTTTCAATAGTTAAAACCAGTGGCATTCTACAATGGGGCCATGAAAACACGGAACAAAGTCTGGCGATTCCCCTCAACAATCACCTCCAAAATGTCTGTGCTGCTGTCGCTTATGGTCTGCCACTATGAGCCACAATCTAGGGCTTTCTCACAGTTTCTCTGCTGCTGTCTGCCCAGGTTTGGGTTTTTCTTCTGTCTTTAGTGCAGTGTTTTTCCCCGTACCTTTCATATCCAAAATGTTTGCGCTGCTGCCCAAAGCCAATTCAGCCCTGCTGTGAAGTTTTATAAAGATTAAGAGAAAAAGATGTATTATGTTTATATCCTCCTTGGAATCTTCAGTCTTGGTATTGCAAGACGGCTCCCTGGTGCAAATACACGTAAAGAATCTGCAGGATCGAGTGAACTTCTTCAACCAACCAACCTTTTCTACTTCATGGGGGGGGGGGGGGGGGGTCATTTATTCGAGAACAGGAACCTGCTGGTGTCTGGGACGTCATAAGGGTGGCTGGTCAGGGAATGGATTTGGAGACCCTGTTCATGGACTCCTAGTGACACAAAGACACAAATTCAAACCTGTGCTCTAGAAAACCTTTATTAGCTAAGCCATCTGGGAGGCTCTCTTTATTCCCGGGCCTTTCTCAAACAATTGTTGAAGGGCTTTTCACATTCTTTCTGTTTTGTTGATTTCAGTTATATTTTTTAATCTGATACGAAGCTCATTATTTTTCTTCTGGTATTTTTTCCCATTCACAATTAAGGCAACAGGAATTACAGGAATAAAGTAACAATATTAAAACGAACGGAACTAAAAAATGACAAACCTTTTTACAAGCTTACGTTTTAACGTCCATGTAGTGCTCCATCACAGATTTCCACCCTCGTCAACTAAAAGCAGTCTAGTGGAACGACTAAGCCTATTATGCCATCTGCTTTGTTCTAAACAAATGAAACAGTTTGCTCACATTGCCCAGAGGTGCCTTCTCTCATGCTTGCTCCTCCAACACCTTCCTGCCAACAATGGGATCCACCAAAGTACTTCTCTCAGCATGCTGACAGATATTAATGACTTTTCTAAATTGTTTTAGGGCAAGAAACAATGGGTATTGGGTATTTTCCAACATGATCCATGCTCTGAATTTGAATATATTACTGACTGGCCCATTATAGCATTATAGCATTATAGCATTATAGCATTATGTCCAGGGTTCCATCTCCTATATGCATTCGACAGCAGTTAAAGCGTCCCAATCCTGGACTGAAATCCTTAGAAACTAAATCGTAAATCTATAATCGGGATGAAAAGGTGATATAAAGTGTCTTAAAAATGACTGGAATTCTTTTAAATAATAAATAAATAAAATATTCTGCTCATTCCTGTTAATACGCTCCCTTGGCTGGTCGTTTCAGAGTGCTTACTGAAATAGCAGATAGGCTTGTTATAGTAGAAGAATACCAAAGACAAGAAGCAGTAAGCCATGCTCCAACTGTCATCTTTTCGGTCTTCTGGCAGGGCTTAGCTGAATGAAATGCTTTGGTGATGTATTTACAAACTCTGGACTCTGGAGAGTTCTGACTCTCTGGATATAACCACCATGCTATCCACGCATAGCATGTTTGATAGACTTTTCAGTTTTGATAGACTTTTCATGTATGACCAGAAATATTTAGGTTCAAACTGAGCTGATTATCTCCACTGCTCCAGGCACAAGCTGCAACTTGATTCAATATTGTGCTAAAAACTCAATAACAGTTTTTTTAAGTGCAAAGAGTCAGGAGGACAAACATAATATTTCTTTATTGTCTTTTTTATTTTTTTATATGTCATACTTTTATTTTTAACCATCAGCAACCAACACAAATAAAGTGAAAATCAGAAATGAAGTGAGTTTGTTGAACCAAAGATTTGTAATCACAATTTCTGCTTGTCCAAAAAGGAACTCAAGGAGAAAACAGGAATTGCAGGTCTAGTTAAAGATTGATGTGTAAATCGATGTGATACAAAAAAATCATGATACAAAAATTTATTCATGAAACTTTTAAGAAAAGACACTTCAACACACTGCATTGTCAGTGAGTGCAACAAATTTAACTACACGCAAAATACAGTTACAGAATTTTGAGATGGAATCTGTTTAAATTCAAAATGGGCCTATGAAATGAAAACACTCTACTGCGAAATATGTGACAAGAATAGCATTAGACATACTATCAGCAAAAAAAAAAAAAAGTAATGAAAATGCATGGAGGTGCATGGAGATGTGTTTAGGTTTTTATGAATAGTTCTGATACCACTTTCTTTTCTTAGTACCTGTTAACTTTACAAAAAGTTATCTGCCATCAATACAAACTAACAAACTAACCTAATAAGGAAGCCTTATGCATTTTTTTTTTTTAAATAACAAATGCCATTGTATACTTTTTTGATAAGCCTATATCAACCAGCTGGGCCTATATGGAATATGTATTTATGTAGATAAAACAGGAATATGAGTTTCTTCCAGTGTAAGTTGTGAGCTAGTTTAAGCCACAGCAAGCGATGAAGGTCTTTATAAAGCCATTGTAGTTGAGGGAGGACTGAAATAGGAGAAGAACAAAGTCGCACAGCACAATTCTGAGGGGTTGTAATTGTACCAATTTTTATGTCAAGTTATTCCATGGCATTTACATAATTTCCCAGGAGAACTGTACTAACATTTCAAAGAACCATTTAAACACTCCTTAAATACGTTAGAAAAGGCCAAGCATTATAAAAAAACGACCTTGCCTTCTTTAAATTGAATGCAGGCGTGACGTGAATTATAATTACATCTGAATGTAACCACTCTGTTGCCTCCTTGGACACGTGTCAGGTGGTTCAGTGTAGGGAATGCAGCAGATGTTATAGCCACGAACATACACCCCGGTCTGTTCTTCTGTGACTTTTGTTGACATACAGCACCACATAAGTTTTTCAGTAAAAGCAGTACGTTTGTGATGCCAGAGGAACCCCGGGTTCTCACAATGAGGCCATCACGGAGACATCATTGCCCACAGCAAATCACATGTGTAATGCATAATTATGTTGCTCTTTAGGTTGTAACTGAAGTGCCAGCTACAGCATAGATGGAAAAGCTAAGCGGTTTCCCTCGGATGGAAAACTGGACGAATGGCGGTGTCAATCTGCTTCACTATGCTTTCAGCACCCTGGGTGACGCACAAAGGGAAAATGGAAGTATCGTCTACAAGTTCAAGTCTGTGCATTTTTTTGGTATGTTGGAACCATCTTTAACCTTAAACATTTTCATTTTGTTAAATGACAGTCTGGGGGACGGGAACTGTTCCTCCAGTGGACTTTGGGTGCCAATGGGCACATGGAGGTGACCAAACGCGGTGTAGTGGTTAAGGTGGCCGGCTTGTAACCAAAAGGCTGACGGTCCCCCAGCCCTGCTGTAGTACCCCTGAGAAAGGTACTTAAGCTGAACTGCTTCAGTAATATATGCAGCTGTTAGAAATGTAAGCTCTGTAAGACGCTTTGGATAAAAGCGTCTGCTAAGCAACAAAAATGTAAATGTAATGTTTTAAAATTTGTATTCATCCAGAGGCTGGTAGTGCTTATATTAGAAAAGTGGAAAATTACTAATTTCAAATTGTTTAATAATGTGTTAACCTTTAGCATGGATAAGACAATAGTTAAAAATCAATTTTCTTCTTTCAAGATTTTGATGAGGGTTGGATCCCATCATTTTATTCTGCCAAAAAGATATAGGGCAGAGGTCTGAGGTGATTGCACTCGGTAAAATTTATGTATTAAAGCTGCTCAATTTTTCTTCTTTCATCAAGAGTCATTAAGCATACCTCATAAAATTGAATTTATAATTTCATTTTTATTTTTTGCGTTCCTTAGAAGAAAGAAACCCTCTGTACCAGATGAGAGCTTTACAGCACTTTGCTGGACTGACAAGGTCAAACGGTTCAGTGTTCAGCCTGAAATATGGTTTAGTCCAGGTTCTTGTGTCGGTCAATTGTTCCCCCTTCAACGACTTGATCCAGCTGATCTGATAAAAAAAACAATTCATGTACATTATGTCTGTCTTGATATATTTCAAGCCATGAACACCTGTGACAGACAAGGGAAATTATGGGAGACATCCACTCTGGTTTTTCATCTTAACAATTGTCTTAATCAGCTGGCTAGCTATTGATAAAAGTTTTCTTCTGTCACCCTTTTGCGATCGACGAGATCATATTCAACAAAAGGGAGAGAGAGAATATTGAATTATTTGGGTTGTTTGATTAAGTGACAGCGTCAGCGGATGTGTCATAGATACCTATTCAGTCAGTGAAATCATGTTATTGTGGCAGTTTCCCTGCTATCAAAATCAATTAGTTTAAATGCAAACCTCTGAACCCTGTGAATTAATTTGTTTCTTGTTCTCATCATCATGTTGAAATACACATTGTTAAATTCTGTTCTTCTATCATCCTGCTTATGGTAAGCGGAATGTACCAAACAATCTATTTGAACACGACTTTACCCAATCGTAATGAGAATTTAACAACAAGTTTCACGATTCAACAAGTTTTTCCTGTTCCAAATTCAAACTAATGAGGCAGAACCAAGAGCAGGGTCAGGCCATTTTTGCACAATAATCCCTTCTGGTCCTGCTACGTGTCAGTCAAACACGACCTCGATTGCTCTTGACAGGGGTCCTGCTATGTCAATCATCAGTGACCAAGTGTCTAAATAAACAGCAGCCCCGTCTCTCAGGATATTCCCGGTAACCGAGGAGTCGCTCATTTGTTACACTCGCTGGGTGTCCATCAAGTGCTGGCATCCGTGCTGATTGGGTAATTAAGTTCTGGCTGTGTTGGTGATCTCTGCAGAGAACCTGTCCGTCAGTGCATTGACCGATACACGAAACCGCCGGTCTGCGTTCTGAGCTTTTGACTGTGTGGTGTAAATGGTTTGTCCCAGTAATCATTATAACATCCCCTTTTCATATGCATTGCGACCTAAACTGATATATCTGTCAGACAGAAGTCCATTTTGTAAGAAGGCAAACTCTTACGATATCATTAACACCCTACTTATTAAAACAATGTTTTTGTTTATATTCCAGCAAGTTTATCACTATTACATACTATATTGCATAAAAAACAGAACAATAATGTTTTTTTACATAACTTTTACAATCAACTGTTTGATTGGTTAGGTTTACCAGAACTGGTGAAGGACAATTATAGCTGAGATTCGGGAAATGCATCTGACCTGTAAGTCTAGCAGAGTTAATATGATGAAAAATGTTCTTTATCTGCTAAGTAAGCATCAAGTAATTTCACACTTTTTGATTTTGTTATGAATTTCTGAATATGTGTAAGATTACAGAGAGATGTCATTAACTGCTTATTACTCTACTGGTCGGCTTTTTGGATTATTGTTTGCATTGTAATTGCTGGGAAGAGACTAATGTGTCCGTGTTGTAGGATCCTACTTTATTTGGGGATACCCACAAATGTTGGTGATGCATCAGCTGGTAATGTTGGGATACTGTGCTTTTGACAGAATTAATGCATTAGACAATAAATACAATAATGCAACGTCTATCCCACTGGCGTGAGATTTATTAATGTGAGAGAAAGAACTGTATGCACAATAAAAATCCATTAGTAACACTATTTTAAAGTTTGATGATAAATTCATAAATAGTCAATGCATTTTTCAGAAATATTTGATTAATAATAATTTCCCTGATGGTTAATTATACGTATGCCATGCATACTGTATACTTATTTAATTTATTATACAATCATTACAGCCTTCTCAATAAGACACTAAAAAAATCAGTCATGTTGTGGCTCTGACACAGGATCCTGTTTAAACAATGGGGTTGGGTCATTCTAATTATCACTGCTGTGACCTTTTACCTGTACCTCCAATATTAATATTACTAAAACCATATATATATAAATGCACAGTTCTACCAATAAACCACCAGCATTAGTAGATATAATTACACCAGACTGTCCCATATGTGTGTTTTTTTTGTAATGGCTACATTTAATATAAAAGGATACAGTTGTATGCTATGATTTTACTGATTTTCACACCAGTCCAACAACATTGCGAATTCAAGTGTGTTGCCAGCAATGTCCTTTCCTGGGTCATACTTAATTTAAGCAATTGCAGAGTTTCATAGCTTAACATTTTATCTAATTCTTTTACTTCAGAGATTAGGTCTAATCCACAGGAAAAGTAAATGGGGGATTCGGGAAAATTGGATTAGTCACCCTGTCATGAACAAGTGACAGCAATGTCTGATTGTTTATAGCCAAAGATAGATCTCTTTCCTGCTTGCTAAAGCGTTCCTGTATTTTTTTGTTATTTTAAGGCCTTTTTTTAACTGTGAGGTTTTGAAAATTAACTGTGTTTGGTCAGATGCCTTGTTATACAGATATGAACTCATTCTTAAAAACAACTCATACTAGTCAGCAGTGTGTGAAGAACACTACTAAAAAATCACACTGTCATATCTCACACAATGTGTATACACGCTTTCATTAGTTTTCAAAGTGGCATTTCATTAATGAGCATTGAATGAATGAAAAACCTGCTATGAGTTATTTTGGAGATAAACAAGGTAGAGAAACAGAATTGACACAGTTAAAAGCATTGCATAATAGTGGCGGATTACAGTAACAGTATCCATAGATGAAAAACATTGCTTTGAATACTATAAGACATCATTTTGTCACGTTTCGTGAGCAAAAATAAATAAGAAATTTGTAATGATTCATTATTCAATTGTAAATAACAATATAAATTAATTACACAAAGCAATTCTGGTGTAAGTATTGTGGAAGCCCCTTCCACCTTAAATGGACATTGTATACCAGAATCTGCCGCTATGTACCCAACACACACTGTTCTAGCATCCAGCTATTTGTGCTGCTACTTGCATTTATGTGAGGTAAATAAAAACAAACAACCGTGTTTCACTGATGTTCAGAGACTTCAACCTGTCCTCCAAGGCATTCTGAGTTTGTTATAATTGGAATTTATTTGGTACACCGCTACATATGAGCCATGTTAACCGTGGAATTGACGTCCCTGTTTATTTTCATCTTTCATTTCACCGCCTTCAGACAGCTTTGCTGTATACTCTTATTCATGGTAAAAAGTGCTCCGTGGTTAAAATGATTATGAATTATTGAAGGACTGGCAGAGTAACGGCTGCCACTATATCTTTTAAACCACATTCAAATACACACATAGAGGATTTTTACCCAAGGAGACGAAAAAAAATTTAAGAAAATAAAGAAGGGAATATCAAATAAAATCGGTCAATAGCACACACAAATAGTTCCATGCAATTTTAGAGCTACAAAGATCCCTACAGCCTTTTATGTTAACAGCAAATCTGTTGACATGCACAAACATGACTTTTCCAATTGGTCAATCATCGATATAATATATAATCAGGGTTCAATTCTACACACTGGAAAGTCTGGCATAACATAATTTGGCGCCTGCCTTACTGGGAAAATTACTTTTGCTTCAAGGGTTCCATGTTGCTGATCATAGCACTATTCCCTACTGCAGGCACTGGGCACTGGTGGGTTGCAGTGCGACCAAGCGGCTCTCACTATTTTCATGGTTTTTTATTGTGAAGCCAGTGCAAACGCAAACTGTTAAGAGTTGGCTTAAAACTAATAATCAATACACAGGTGTGGTAAGGGTTACACAATAACCAATCAGACCGACCTACCTTCCTCTTTATGAAGCAGTGAATCTGCGACATGACAAGCCGCTGTCTGGCAGAGGATATATTTCAGATGTCGCCAGTTGTCGCCGGTTGCGCGCCGCAGATGAATAGTAGACAAATTCACTGCTCACCTGTCCTACTTACAATCCAGCAAAATGATGATGTCCTCGATTGTGTGGTGTGGATTTGAGAGGAAATTTTTTTTTTTTACGTGCCCCTGTGGACCACTTGGCACAAGTTGATTTCCTGTAGTGCTCCTAATGACCATTCTAGGCGGTAGCACTCGATATTACCCTAATGTCGGACAAAGACAGCAAATCCACCTGTCCCCTCGTACCAGCTGAAAATATGCACGAAGCACCTGGCAAACAAAATTTTGTAAAATATTATTTGGACTTAAAACTAACAAAATTACATTTGCATGAAGCCCCAAAATGTGTTATTTCCTCTCCTTTATGCATGAAATGTACAATGTTTCACTGACAATTAAGTGTAGGGTTCGATAGTAAGCAACTATAAACCTTTTATAAATGTTATAAAAATGAAATATTAAATGTTGTACGGTCATTATAAGTATTTGACACTATATTGTTTGTTACAATATGTTATGAGAACCCATTAAACTCTAAATTGTAACTTCTGTTTCCCATTCTTTAGACTGTTATACTGGGAATTTACAATCCCTTTTCCATGCCAGATTCTTGTTGAGAAACGTTCCCTTCCTTTGTTAAAAATGGGTGAAAAAGATATGAATCATATCAGTGCTAGATTACCATGTCTGTATTCCACATTTAATTCCCAACTTCGCACTCACACTACCCTCCAAATGTGTACTGAAAAAAAAAGGTTTTTAAAGCTATAAAAGTATGCCTACATGTACAGTACATGTGTTTTTTAACTTGTCTTTGAAACTAAATGTAGATGGTGTAGAAACTTGCATTTGCCCATCCAGCTGATTGAAAATCTATTCAGTAAAGCATAAACTAGAATAGAAGTAAAACTTTGTTAACTTCAATGATACCCAGACTGACTGGATTAATCAGAATTGACCAAAGGAATCCTGCAGAAGCTGGGAAGCAATCAAAATGTGAAGGAAGATATCAAACCATGCAGTTAATGAAAGGCAAATAAGTGTTTCTCAGAAATCAGAAACAACTAATTGGAAAAATGTGTTCCTGATTATTATTTTTTTTTTCGATGTGGAAATATTTTAATGTGTTTATGATGAATGTTGTTTTCCTTGATTGGCAACAAACAGTTGCAATGCAGAAAAAGATAATGAAATGAAATAAGCAGCCGATTTCAGCTAATTGTAACTAAGAGGTTTTAGAAGCCTGTGTTATGTCAGAATTTTATTATTGTGTCAAGGCAAGGACGAGGAATGCTGGTTCCAAGGGCTACAGTATACGCAACTTTTTTTCGTATGTTACCCTTCACCTCTTAATTGTTTAAGAAATATAATTATTTTTGGCATTCGCAGGCTAAAATCAAAGGTAGCTCAAAAAAACCCTCAGATGCTATGGCCTTTGAGGACCTACACATAATTGTGGACCATTGCATCCTGCAGTGTGACGTGTCTGTGAAATAGAATCAGCTATGAAGCTTAGACCTCAAAACGGATGTCAGATTTTTAGCTTTTAGCCCAGCAGACATATTCACTGTCTGGATTTGAAACAAAAATGGAGCTGTATGAAACCATTCAAGAAGGCTAACATGGAAACAAAGACGTCTTTCAAAGATTCTCATCGCAAATGGTGCAATTCACAAGGGCACTGGGATTATGATCTGTGAGTCCTTATTGATATATTTTTAAAAACTGAACCTAAACTGCGTGTGCCATTTCAGGTGTGCAGTCACCAGCAAACGCTTTATTGGCTGATGATATGGAGCTTGTGAAGGATTTAATTGAGTTTGTTCTTCATTTAATGTGATTAATCTGTTGACATAAGCAATTCTGGCCAGTTGGCAACATCTGTTTTAATCCAAATCTTATTATAAAACCACACCGTTAAAGATGGATCTTGATATTGTTACCTCTCTAATTCAAGGAAACTGATATCTAAGAGATTTATTTTGCCAAAAAAATAAAAGATTTCATTGGAGACTCTGGTGGCAATTTCAACTGATATGGTTCCAGCAATGACTGGGCTCTATGCCGGTTTCATCGCATGTTGTGAGGCAGACCTTACATCACCCAGAACCAGGCAATGTACAATGGTTTGATTACGTTAAACAAGGATAAAATATGCACTCCATTGTAATGCACTACAGGGTACATGAACAGGAGAACCCAGCTGCAGTGCTGATAGGGAAGGTCAGACAGGCATAGGTCGAGTACCGGCCGGACAAAGCAATCAAGGATAGCCAAAGACGTGGTCAGGGACAAAAGCAATGGTCAGGCGATCAGAGTTACTATGAAAATACAAAATTGTGGTCGGGTCAGGCAAGGCAAGGCAAGGAAAGGAATCCAGGGAACAGAACAGAACAGAACAGAACAGAACAAAACAGGAATGTTAATTGAATGATTATGTGATATGTGATTGATAACATCTACTGCGGAACTGCGGCGGTGTTGTGAACAGTGACATCCGTAAAACTATGACTTATGCAGAGGGATGTGATGTTCAAAATAATAACACTTATTTTCTTTCCAAATGCGATTCACTTCTCCCGGTTTTTACGCAGTTTGTTGGTGAAATGCTGCCATGTGTTGAAATCCATGTAGTAAACATCACCTGGCAACTTCTTTTTTGTTTCCAAAAAACTATTCCTAACCATGTCTTCTCGGGCACCATCACTTGGCAATAAAGCGGCAGCAAATTACTGCTCTCCCCTACAAAAGTCTGTCTCTTCATCTCCCAAGCCCCCAAGCCATGAGAAATACTGCCCATTATCTTTATTGCTTATACTCTTAATACTTAAGTAAACTAGGTTATTATCGATGGTGACTTTTGTTGTAAGCCAAGTTTAATTTTGTCTAGTTGCTAATATATTTAGAGACTTTAGAGACATAAAAAACTTATCAGGACCTGATGATTTTTTAGACGATGGTATCCCATGATGTTTAATGTTTACATATAAATCTTCTGTTACAATACATCATTAATTGTGGATTTATTCATTTTGGATTATATGTCGTCATCTTATATTTAGTATTTTAAAATGTACCATATACCCTAAACATGTGGTAATGCATTCATAGATGGTCTTGGAATCTCCCTGAATACTTGAGCTTTGCAGTATAAATTTTCCAATATTTTAAATGACTTAGGTTTCACTTATGCAGTTCACATTTAATAAAATAAATCTTAGTGTTGGTAGACCGTGATAAAATTAACTCTCTGTAGTATGACTGCTCTGGAACAACAGACGTACTCCTGAGTATGGTAATAATCATCACCTCATTTTATCCCTTCACTTTAAGTCAGAAGCTAGTAACTCTCTCAAAGTTTATTCGCTGCTAATAAGGTTTGAAAATGTAATTTAACATTACAATGAATGTGCATTGTATTTTCATGGATAGTGGTTAAAACAAATACAATCCTCAGTGCCCTATGTATTGTGTTATTTTATAAATAGTAATGAATACAGTATATTAATATGCACAGCAGGCACAGAAAAAGGCTACATATTTGAAAAATAAATGTCATTTATTGATATTATTTCAGTGCTTATTGAGAAGCATTGCAATTACAGTACACGGATAAGAGGAATCAGCTGTATTTCTTGGAAGTACTCCAGAGAACTAAGCCGGGTAGTCATTAACTTTCGGTAGCTACTGACATGCTGAGGGTGAAGTAATAATGATGAAATATGCGAAATGGGCTCTCACTTCGCTTTCTATTCCATACCTTGTTTAAAAAATGACACATTGTTTACTGAAAGACTCGCTTGAGGATGTACTCAATGTTTTTCGCAGATTAAAAAAAAAAAAATCTTAGATATATCTTCTTTAAAAAAAAACTGAAGCAGTGGAATAAAATTTCATAATATATTATTGAAGAAAGATAAATCAAAAGTCTGACAATGGTGTTATTTCAATATTATATGGAGAGCATCCTTTAACATATCCAGTATTGGGCTAATGAAGTCAGTAATTTAAAGTTTTCTTATTTGGTGTCAGTAGAAATCAGGTGTAATTTAGGTGTAATAATGCAAGTAAATACTGCTGTATAGCACGCAGCATTACTCATACAACTGACAAAAGGACTGGATATGAGAAATCAACGTAGCATTGTTTTTAACGCATCTCGCAGAACAGAACGTTACAAGCATTCTAATCAGTACATGAGCAGGGAGCGGGAGTGACCAAAAGAGTCAAACTGGAATATCAATACACAACAAATACTTATATAGAAAATATCATCACCAAACCATTAAATATGATTTATTTACTCGCTTGAGGATGAGTTCAGGATGGAACACAAACAGGTTGATTTAATTAAGTGACATGAGAGAATCTACAGTCTTTAGGCCTCAGTTATTGTATATATTATTATTATTATTATTGTATGCTTCGCAGGGAGCTGAAGTGAGCTGTTTTAAGTTTTGATTCATTGCTGCAGGTCTACACCTGACAGATATTGACTTGTTGAATATGGGGAAATTTATTCCTGTTAAACCGTTTTTTTGGAACACAATTTTTGGTCACTAATTTCTTACTTTTTTCAGAGATATTGTAAAACATGGCTTCTGGTCTTGTTCTTCGCAAATAAAAATGAAATATTTCTGACTAACTGGAAGATTAAAAGTTGAGGCTGAAACCACTTACTGATTGTTTACTACAATCAAAAAGGCAAAACTTTTGATGTGTAGTGTAGCTCTCGAAAAGAGGATCTGAAACTGATTCCTACATTGATTCAAACAAATATGCCCACTGAGAAGCAGTATGTGTTTATTACCAGGGATAGTCAACAGGGTGTTCTGGATCTGCAGGGTGTCAAACCGAATCTACAATTTAGTTTCTACAAAATATTGCTTGATATTAACCCTAGTCAACTGTATCTATCTGCAAGCAAGGAATTGAAGTCACACTTACACAAAAGGAAATTTAAAGATAAATTAGCACAAAAGGGAGGTGATATTCTACAGTCAAATTAAAGACCTCTTTGCTTTAATTTCCTACCTTTTATCTCTCCTCAGAGATAAATGCCGGCACTCAAATCCATCAAGATAGAAGGATTTCTCCTGCAGGTCAAATAAAAATATTGCATGTATTGGTCTCTTAATGGTATCTATCATGCACGCCCTATTGCCACACTTTTACATCCATTTAAAATAACAAACCGTCTCCATAAACTGTTGAAATTCATTTTCTCTGTACCCTGAAGCACTGTAAACCTGGTTTGAGACTAATATTCGCATGGCCACCACATGCTGTTCTGTGGTAAAATAAATTTTTAATAACTGAATGACAAGATCCGCCATTAATTAATGACAAACATCTATTAATATCTAGAAATATCTAGAAAAGTTGATTAATATGGTAATAATGTTGCCACACTGTAGCTCATTCATTTAAATTCTTATCACATTTAACGCCCCGCCCCACTGAAAAAAAATGTCAAAATAAGTAAATGACTTTCGAGATGATAGGTCAAGTTAAACAAAAAACAAAGTGAATGACCAGGGGGGAAAAATACATGGGTTCTCTGAGTGCCTCCCTGTAGTTCACAGCATTCCCATTCTGCTGTAAACTCTTCTGCTGGGGTGGCTTGCATTCCAGGCGGGAGCCGCACACTGGAGGCAAGGGAAGCTGATGTTGGCTCTTCTGTTGTTGAGGATTTCCCAAGACGTGCGCCTGCTTCCTCTCGTTATTCATCATTTATGCTGCGTGGACAATCAGCAGTAACAGCCCCCACCTGCTTTACAGCCACTGCGCACAAAAAGCTGAGGTAGCTTTAGATGCTTAAATCACTCTCTGAGTGCTCCGTCTCCTGGGTCCCTGGCAATTAATCATAAGATAGAGAAGGCAATCGAAAAGCCAAAACCGGGAGAACTGAAATGCCTCTGGAAAGAAAAGTAGTGTCATATGACCTTTTAATTGCTTCGTTAAATATATCACCTTTTGTATAGGACATTTCCTTTGTTACAATTGAAATAACTTAGCGGTAACGTGTATAGGTTGTAGAGTAAGGAACCTAAGACCAATCCGTTTCCTTCAATACCAATATCCCATTCAAGTCAATTCTGGATATTTATTCTATTCAGGTGGTCAATAGTGTCAATAGGCAGCAGTAAGGTCAAGAAGCATTGAGATTGACCTAAACTGAAAAACTGCTTGATGCATCTGAAAATATGTTTGGATGACATCGGTGTAGGACTGAGTGCCTGCTGGCTGGCCACTAATATGTCTGGGGCCAATAGGATGATTCTCTATGTTTTTAAATAAAAGAAGCGATCCTCTCCAGCTTGGATGGAGTCTGTCTCTCTTCACTAGGCCAGGCCAAA
Source organism: Hiodon alosoides (assembly GCA_025775065.1). NCBI lineage: Eukaryota > Metazoa > Chordata > Actinopteri > Hiodontiformes > Hiodontidae > Hiodon > Hiodon alosoides. Next base: position 14,534 of record JAOYSI010001818.1, on the reverse strand, counting down.
ATGTATTCCAGTTATCTATGAAGGCCACATTGTTTGATACACATGGTCTGTCAGCCAGCGATTTCGTGACGAGAGTCAGCTGTAAGCCGCGTCGCCTCTGAAGGTTGGAATGGCGCCGGAGAAAATTATTGTCTGACTTCAAATTTTCCTATTGTCTCAATCGGATGCAATTTACGCTGGCATGTGTAACAACCTCAGAGAATTTACCTTCACCTTCAACCAGTTTTACCTGCAGTGCATTAGTTATGCCGTTATTCAACGGGAAATCAAAGACTTGAACTTTAAAATGACCTAGATGTCGACCATGATCTTTTATAATTAAGATGGATTTCCGCAATAAAGATGTACTGTATTTATGCCGTTGGACACTGCTGTTAGTAGAAGCCTAAGGTGGAAACCAATCTTATTCATGATATTTATTTGTTCTGATTTTTAAAATTTATAGCTGGTTTTATGTAAGAATAGCTACAGTATAAGCAATTCACCAAACTCAAATTTTAATTTAAGGTTACTATGTTTTTTTCATTTTATTTTTATCCAGATGTTCTATTTCTATTGCCATGCCATGGATCAAATGAACGCGTAAGCAAAGCCAGAGTTTATAAGCATATTTGGCATTTTCCTACAGCTACAAGACCTAATGAGCTTATAGTGTCAACAAAGTGTTAAGAAAGGTCTGGAACTGTTCTTTCTGGAACGGTAATTTAGTTTATGCTGGCTTGATGAAGGAACAATCATAAAGGCTCCTTATGGTTAAATGCATTATAGAACCTTTTGTCAACACTTACAAGCTATTTACAATACTTATGATGCATTATTTAGCGTTAATCCTTGGGCTGTTACTTAAGACCCACCACTGAAGTGTTTTTGACATTTTTCAGTTGAGATGGCACAGTACAAGGCTGTACACAGTAAGAATGTTAATTACCTTTAATTACCCCATTCACTGTTTCCCACACATAAGTTCTATGCAGTTAGCATTACAACATCATCCGGCCCAGAAAAAAATGTCATTTCCAGAAATTCGTTTTTTGCTATAATTATAACTTGCTTCCACCCTATGAATTGTAATTGAAGTATACACTCTTTCAATCAAATCTACGCAAACAAACTATATGTCTGCAATTATAAATTCAATGTGTAGTTTTATGTGAAAACGAATAGTGAATGCGGCCAAAGTCAACCGATTGTGTTGGTTATGTATGCTGGTATTGGTTGTATGCTTATACTGGCCATCAGCTGAGCATTTCTGAGGCGGGACTTGATCATTCTCATTTGAAAACATACTGTCTAACAGCGGTAACGTTGTTAGTTGATTTCATGAAAGTAAAAAAAAAGTTTGCAAACTTTACAATCTTACATCACTATGGAGATTTAGGCAGAATAGGCAGAATTGAGTTAGTTGAGTTTACCAACTTAACAAACGTGAGAGAAGTCCATAACTTCACCTGTTAATGCTGCCAGTGGATTAGATGGATATCAGGATAATTTATGCTAAATGCAACAAAATGCAAAAAAAAAATTTGTTTTAGATGTCCTCATCTCTTGCATACACCTACAGGGGTGCGGAAACCTTCTTTACTTGTCATGTACACCTGCCAGTTTCTAATTTTACGTTGTGGAGTCATCAGACTACAGTGAGAAGTATTCACAGTCCCTCAGGTCCTGCTGCTACTGCTGAAGAGCTACTGGTCTGGCTACTGTGGAAGCACCCAGTGACATGCTCTGGATATCGGCATCATTTCTTCAGTATTTTTTAAGTCTTTGAATAAAGAGTCAGTTGCCAGTTTAATGAATTCTAAATCCATGACCGATTTCTTCCTTTTTGGCAGTAGAAGGCAAACAGGTGCCGTGCTTTCCTCTTGTAGCTGGTTTTGAAAATAATGGCTGTTGGGCATTCAAAATGAACATAAATCGCCCTAGATGGGAATAATAAAGGGAAAACTGGCCTTGGATTTACTATGCATTGTTGCATTTTGGGTATTTTTTTTTTTAACTCATTGATCTTTTTTGATGTCAGATCTAATGTCTTCAGAGCTCTTTTCTTCTGCAGTTTTGTAAGTTTTACATTTGGATGGTCCCTGTTTGTCACTCATTGTGAGTGAGGGAAAAAATATCCAACTAATATTATAGGCAAGCCGATTTTGTGATGGTGATTTGCGAATTACGACCAGCTGTAACGGCTGTAAATGCTTTCACCGTTGTGTCACATGGGTTGAATTCAAACACAGGCCACATAAAAATGGCTTAATACTAGGCAAAATTATTCAAAACAAAAAGTGTCGCCCTCAATTTGCAACCTGTCACTTGAGACAGGGATTTTTTTTAAAAAGAGTAATACATTACCCATTCAGTTAGAAATATACCAGAGATGAGGAAATTACTGACAATGACTATCAAAGTCACCTAGATCGACAGGATCTGCGTCAAGCCTCATCATCACTTAACCCTCATATGGATTGACTGGAATCTTCCACAGCAGACATAATTACTCAGTACATAGCCTATACCACAGATGTATTAAAATAGTGAATGCACTGGTTTCATGTAAATGGAAGGCCCACATTTTTTATTTGATTATTTATAGCGCAATATATCAATTTCCTTGAAACAATATTCATGGGCTAATACTGACTTAATCAATGTTTTTCATAGGACAAATCCAAGAGCAGATTGTATTAAAAATTACATCCATATTCATCCACCTCACATTTTTATGTGAATGTAAACATAATATCCATTTACTCAAAAAACATCTGCTAATAAGACATATGTGGAACAATGAAGTACTGGGGAAACCATTTACATGTTTCTGATTTGTGACGCAAACGTATTTGCAATTTCGATTTTTAATGAGTCTGAGCACACGCTGAGCCTCTGTTCTCATACTGAATCAAACATGAAAGCGTGGAATCACTGATAATATTTAAAGCACAGCTGGGCACCACCAAAAAGTCTTCAACAGTGATATACTTGGAATTTGCTGGTGGGAAGCCACAATGACTAATCTCCTTTTAAAAAAACAAATATTCCAAGACATAAAATGGACGGTGCAACCCCACACAACAAAGTTCCATTACTCATCACTAAGACAGTAAGGGAAAAACAGCTGTACTTTCTAGAGCTGTGTGTTCAGGTTTGCAACTTGCACACTCCCTAGATTCACCTCCAGTGTTTATTTTACTGCTATTCCAGCACTAAAAACTGTGGCAGGTTTTCAAAAGAGCAAACAAGGAACAAAGTGTAACTGATTGCGACAAATTTCTGTGATTGCTGTGTGTGACTCATTAATCAGGGGACTAGCTATTTATTCCTTTTCCTTTGAAAAATGTTTTCAGTGTGCTGAAATGACTGATTCTCAGGCACACAGGTACCGGCTGCTCAAAAAAATGGATTTAAGGCTTTTAAACAAACAAAGTCCGATAGCTACAGACTTTTTTGTCCTGTTAGGACCTTTTCAAGTAACACTAAGGCTGAGACCAAACAAAAACATTTGCAACCTGCTAATCACACCTTACATAAGTGCATTTCATAGATTTGTATTATTATGAGAATGACTGAGTGGTATTAAATACAATTTTATTAAATGGAATCAGGGGTTGCCTAAGTTTTCCTTTGGTCCTGGCCTAAGAAACCCACAATTTGTTATCTTGTTATTTTTTCTTTTTAAGGCTGTTCCAGCCGAAGTCTGACGTACTTTCATTTATTCCTTAAATTATCTAAAATTTCTAAAAAAAATCTAAAATATGAAAACATTTTCACTAGAATCTTTAAGTTAGCTGGCTGTTGTTGAACAGCGGTTAAAATGAACAGTCATTGAGTAAATCAGTTTGTAATATTATTAACTGTTGACTTTCATTTGTGCAATCATGAAGCAAGTAGAGGACATACAAATTTAAATATCACACAATTATTTAAAGGGTATTTATTTTTGAATTTAAGCTGGGACCAACTCAAAATATTGCTCTTTATGTAACTGTATTGTTGAGTCTTTATTTTTTATGAGTAGAATACATTAGATACTTACCAAATAAAGAAAACACTTTTTTAATTATATGAAATACAATTTTATTAAATGCGATTAGCGTTTTAATTTGGTCCCAGCCTTAATCCCACTCTTTCCATTACAGTCATTAACCTTTTCTAAGCTCAAATGCGTTGATTCAATCATGTGATAGGTAATGTACGTTTCTGTGTATTACAGATTGTCTTCAATGAAATTAAGGAAATGAAGAAAATTGATAGGTGTTAATATTCTTTCATGTTTTGGTTTTACAATCCAACATTTAAGCCAGAGCTCTTTCACAAAGCAAATAAACCAAAGCAGAAATATGACTGGCCAGATGTTAGTAAATAGATTGGTTATAATTTCTATGCTTGACAGTCTGATGATGTAGTAAAATGATAAATCCTTTTTACCATTTATACCACCCCTCTTGTTTTTATGTGGCTAGTACTGAGCACACAATTTATCTGTGAGTTCAAGGTACTATACAATACAATATAAAGTGTTAGGAGCCATGTTAGAATAATAAACATGCCTATTTTTATAATATACATAATTTAATAAATTAATATTGCCCACAATAGTTTTTTGGTGTCTTTTGTGTGAGACTGGAAAATTAAAATGAGGATATATTTACTTTGATGAAACCCTCCTGATATTAACACTCACCTAAGTTCTAAGAGGGTTTCATGGAAATGTTTTGCTTTGTTGTCCTTAAACCGCAGTTAACAGAAAAATAGTGTTTTCTACACAATGTCGCTGACTTGTAACAAGGGCTGAAGTCCTGTTCACTTTGCTATGATTTTGCCCTTTGATAATTTCAGCCAATCACGTCAGGGTTTATTCCTCCAGATTATATTAATGTGGTGTAACTGGGTCTCAGGGTTACATCTTCAAAGGAATGTCAGAGAGGGTTGGAGTCTAGAGGGTGATAGGAAGTGGGGTAATGGTGATAATAACTAAATAAATAAATAATGGTGATAATAACTAAGTAAAATACTTTGTGGTAAAATAACAGGGTAACAGGTAATTTGGGGTGCCTATAAATTCACACTATTAGAGGTGTATTGGAATTTCATTTTCAATTTCAACATGATTGGCTTGGTATTGCGAGGCTCTTTCTGGGTTAATGGTCCTGCTGATCTCCAGCTGCCACAGTTAGGGCTTTGGGGAAGTTTGTGTTAAGGGTTTCTTCCATGGATAAAGATAATTAGAGCTGTTCATCCTACACAGAATTATCACAGAGCGCATACGATCTGTAAAAATCCCAGAAATTTTAAGTCATACATAAAATGCAGAATTTGTTGATATAAAAAGCAATGGAATTCAGTAATGGTATTTAAAAAAAACTCAAATGGCAAGAGTCATCGTCTACTTTGAGTTAGAAAGTTATTTGAAGATCAAAGTGTTTATTCACAAATGAATGTAACAGTGAAATCGTACTTGAAAAGCTATCAAAGGATGGTTATTTAAAAAATGTATCAATTTCTGAGCTTGACATATTTTCCTAGAACAACTTGACATCTATCTGAAGGTGAACTTATTAATACTACTTTGAGGTGGTGTTTCTTCATGTATGAAATGAAAACTGATGCACGGAAGCATATCTAACTGAAAGAAGGAAAATATTTTTTTTTTCCTTTCTCCAAAATTATCATAACTTTTAATTGATAAACATATGGTGAATGTTAAGAATGAGTTTTGATATATCGTTTCAAAGGGATTTTATGGTACATTTTCTCCGTAATGACTTTTTCTCCAAGCATGATTGAATCTGAATAATTGGCAGAAGCTGCTGGATTTCCCCGGTGTGATTGTTTTAAAATTGTTACAACAATAGAATTTTCTCATGTGAGTTCCTGACAGAACTGAGCCACGTTGGAGGAGAAAATCTGAGAAATTAATCACTGACGTCTCCAGCAATCTTTAAAGTTCATGAGACATGTTCTCAAAAAGGTAGCCAGCATTTGCAGGCCACAATGAAAATAGGAGAGGACTCTTCTAGAAAATTCCGTAAGCATGTTAACAGGTTGGCAGAAGGTGGGGGGCTGGCACATTTTTATTTTTATAGGAAGTATTTCCTTGTTTGCAGGAGGCCCTAACAAATGCCCCAATGAATTCTGTGTCTGAAATCTGGTTGGAACTTCACTCAGCCCACCATGGCTATGCAGCACTTGGGGAAAAAGCTAACTTAGTGTTGGACTGGAAGTTTATACAGTCTGAGACCAAGAAGCTTGCAATTGAGAGTTAAATGAATAAAAATATTCATTGAATATGAATGAATATGAATATGAATAAAATATTTAGTGAAACAGTTTGCAACACAATTGAAATTGAAACACAATTTGCAAGTATGCTAAAATGGCCATAGAAAGTAATTAAAACTATGATTTATATTTAAATTGCATTCTTCTTCTTCTTCAAAAAAAAAGACAAAACGTAGAGTTGATCAACTCCAAACAAATATATTCTGAATCGTAACACCAATCACGTATACTAATCAAATCTAATTTAATCATGAAGATAATATCGGTAAGGAATAGAAAAGACTCAAATCGAGAAAACATTTTGAATAAACAAACAAACAAAAACAACTTGCAGAAGGCTCAGGTATTCTTGTCAATCCATCAATAGTGTGAAGGTCCCTCTCATAAATCAGTACCAAAACCAATAGGACCAAAATCAAAACCTGATCCCACCTGTAAAAACCTTTACATGCCCTATTAAATAGCGTGTTCTTTTCATGTGTAGAATAAGTATCATACATGTGAGAAAAAAAGAAAGAAAAAGCTATTAAATACAGGTATGTGAAGAGTTTTTACAGCTTTGACTTGGTCCCGGTTTAGGTTGCAGTAAGAAACTGCAGATTTAAAAATATCTGAACCGTTTTATTTATTTGGAACAAAACTAAAATCACATGAAAAACAACAACCAATTTAAATACATAAAAAGTCAAAATTTGAGTATGGTGGCGGTTCAAATGAAGTATGTGACAGCGTATTCCCATGTGGTGGTGTACAAATTGCTGCTGCAAATTGATCCCACACTGACTAAAGCAAGGTGCAAAGAAACGCTGACTAAACTGACTGGGCAGTTCCAGCTGCTTTAATGATTCCTGTAATGCCCTGTAAGAAGTATGTAACAGTACGGAGGTTTCATGAGTTTATTATATTTCTGTAAAAGATTTATTATACATCGGGCCGAACAACTGAGATCATTCAAAAAATAAATCTGGATGCGTAGAAAAGACAATTAATCTTGGGCTTGTGAATGCGTAATGGAAATGTGTGGCGCTCTGCTCCCTAAATAATTTTGCGCCGCTATGACAGTCACAGTGTATGGAAGCCAACCCCCATCAGCACTCATGGAGCAGATAAGTGCCTTCCATGAACTGTGGCAGTTAATTCTATAGCCATGATAGCATCATTGAGCAAGTGGTTTATTTTCTCTGTCTAAGAGCCTTAAATATTTCTCACCTGAAATAGACACAGTGGGGCCTGTGCATGGCATACCAGTGTTCTCCCTGGAAGCCGCCTCAAATGGCTAAAGAATTGTCGGTTTAGAAGATCTTGTCACAAGCAGAAAAAGGATCGGTTTGGTGTTTGAGATGCTGTGCTCACATGAGGCTTTTTAAAATACACACAGATATTAATGCATAATATGACACAGCCAGAGCTGTCTTAGGCACATGTAAAAAAAATCTGTAAAGTGAAGTCGCTTTCAAAAATGATGAAAAGTTTCTAAATATAAAATAAATGCTATAAAGGTAAAAAAGTAAAAAACTTTAAAAAAACAAACAAACACGAAAACAACCAAAAAATACATTCAACATTTGGTGTGACCATCCTTTGCCTTGAATACTGCTCCAATTCTCTTAGGTAAACTGTCCTGCAGTTTTATAAGACAATTGGCAGGTAGATCTTGGATAACTCCACAGTTCTTCTACAGACTTTGTTTTCGCTTGCTTCTGTATGTCTATTTAATACTAGTAATCCCAGACAGACTCGATGTTGAGATCAGGGCTCTGTGGAGGCAAAACCATCTGTTGCAGAACTCCTTAGTCTTCTTTCGGAAAAAGAGTGTTTGGAAACCTAAAATTAGACTTTTTTTCTACTTACACACTAGTGCAGAACATAAAAAATAAATACCAAAGACTAAATTTATGTTAAAAAGCTAGGGTGCCGAAGACTTTGGCGCAATACTGTATATATATAAAGTGCAACCCATAATTCCTAATTCTGGACCGATCCATGAAATTGCATTTACTATCAGATCAGATTTCTCCTTTCTTCTTACTGCACATGGAACTGGCAACACATTTGTCAACCGGCCAACGTTGCTCAGCAGTTTAAGTAATCAGATATTAAATGTGAGGTCTAATGAAGTAGCGATGTGACATTATTGATTTGAATTTCTTTACATGATTTACGGTGAAAAATTTAAACTGATTGAGTATCGTTTACTTTAATATCCAGCGCCGTGATTCATATGTATAGAGGGTTGCACGTTATTGTTTATCACTATTCCGCTCTTATACTCAATCATCTAATCTCTGAGTTTGAATCACATAATCTCTGAGTGTGAATCATATAATCTCTGAGTGTGAATCATCTAATCTCTGAGTGTGAATCATATAATCTCTGCCTCTGATGGAAAGACATTATGCTAATCAAAATATAAGTGGTTACTAACTATAAACTGACGGATGTTTTGTTTTACGATGTGTCTTGATAATTGATTTATAAAAACAAAACCCAAGTGCACCATGAAAAAAGTTAATTTCATATCTCCTTCTAAAGTTGATTAAGACTGAGCAGGTGTGTCTTCATTTATTCAGTAATAAGAGCTCTCTGACAAATTGCATTCCTGTTCCTGTTGCTTAGAGGTATTAAACACTGATCTATGATGCAACACCTTGCAGACCTCTACACTGAAATGGACCAATTAAAGACAACACAAAGCACTCAATGCTTAGAACGGTAAATGGATTACATTTAGTTCCAAAGTAAGCCGAGGCCACAGCAGAATCTTTCTTCTTGTGCACTGAAATGTCTGTTAACCCATTTGTGTAAAATATTTTCTTTTTTGTATTCTAGTATGAAGGATCTAAGAAGTTCTATGTGCTAAACTGTACGGAGAGGGTCTATGTTTTTTTAAACTGAGGCCTGGACCCAAATCAAAGCTTTGACCCACCCACTTATAGCAATTTACAAATCTGATACTGATGGAGGCTTTTTGGTACCTTCAAAGTATATTCCTTATACCCCAGTGAAACCGCCATTAATACAGCGTTTGTAATTAGCCATTAGTAGGTCAAAGTTTTGATTTGGCTTTGGCCTTAATCACAAGATTAAGTTATAAATGCATTATTTACGCAGACCAAGCACCAATTACTTGAAATATGATCAACATGGTTGAGCAAAGTGCTCACCCAATAAACAAAGGCTGCAGGTTATCATAAGGGGTTCCACACCTTAAATCTGAGAAACCTGAGAAAGCCCTTGCTATCTATAATATAGTTTACTTCAGAGCTACAAGGTACATTTCAGAACCTTGCCGTGTTTAACAGCAATTCATCACCATACTCCCTATATCTGGTCAGGTTGCTACAGAGAAGTTAGCATCCAAGTAATATGTGAAGTATGTCTCTCAACTCATTTTTGATTTCCTAAGAGGAATTTCTTATCTCTTCAGGGGAACTTATTTTTGTTCAGTAACAAAAAGCTGAGGGTAATTGGATTAAAGATCAAATCAGTCTTCCTTTCTGACATGAAAAAGACTCAAGTAATTTTCTCCTCACACTGCCGCAAAGTGGATTTTATATTAACAAAGTATTAAATAATCTAAGTAGATTTCATTAAAGATTTTCAGATAAAAAATTGCTTTTATAACACGTTTGCTTGAAAATAAGATCAGACATAATAGTTATCACAGTGGGTACAATCATAGAGGGTGAGTAAAAACAATGTATCACCCTGCCACAAAGGTGATCATATCACACATTCTACACTCACCGGTTTGGACCATCTTTGGTTGAGTGTGTTTTTTAATGAAATTAGCTGTGCAGCCTTTGAGAGAACAACTAGAATATGCTTAGATTTTCCTGACATTCGGCCAAATAACTTAATAATGATTAGTAATGACTCCATTTATAACCTTACTTACGGCTCTGACCTTTGTAACATAGGGTCACTAAAAGAAGTATACCAATTCAATGTTGGTTTCCTTCTTGTATTTGATGGAGGAAAATATCAAAATCAGAAGTGCATGTGATTTTGTCATGTTTTTTGCAGCTCTATCCAACAAAACTCAAAAGCTAAATTAATATTTTTAGGTATTACGTGGTAGTACCCAAGCTACCCATAAAAGATTTCAGGAAAAATAGAGAGGCCTGGGAAAAGACACACAGATGAAATTCATCATGGGAAAACTTCATCACAGTTGAGGTCCGATTGCTCTCGTGAGACTACAGACAAATATTTACTGACCTCAACTAGTCGGGAGATGTTTATCGTTAGGTAGCCAGTGAGTTAGTCCTGTTCATACTTGACTCATTACTTGAATTCCATCTACAGAGGAACCACAGACAGTGGTTCTAGAATTAGAGATATTGAAAGCTCATGGACAGAGGGCATGTTTTGCATTTAAAAATCGTTTCAACTTACCTATGCCTTCAACACCAAGCAATGCACGTTGCAGAACAGTGTATACTGAAAATAAATTCCTGGACTGGTTGACTGCAATTCAGTTCAGATTTCTACTGTTAATTGATATTTTATTCGTAACATTGATGAAATAATGAAGTTATGTCTTTACCCTGTTGCTTAATGCACGTGGCGTTGCACTTATTTCTCACTAGTTGTGTTTTCTATCGGGCCATTAAAATTTCTCCTGTTCCTCTTCCCTGCAGGGGCTTCGTTTTTTGATTTCAGCATCAGACGGACTCTTGTTGCGGCTCCAGCGATGCACAATCTATTTAAAGTTTTATTGAGTTTGAATAACATCGCCGTCCCATAAGGCGGACAGGTATTTGTCTGAGGGGTTTCTTTCTCGCTGTTGGTTTATGGCAATGCAGGTTGGCAAAAGTCAGCTGGACTGAGAACCAGAGGAATGAAACAGAGTTCAAGCTTCAGTTTATGTTTTTTTAATTATGTGGCCGCATCCTGAGAGTGCCATCCGTCCAACTGCAGGAGCGACCTTTGAAGACCTCCCCTGCTGTATTAGATTATATTCATACCTAATACATTGTCTTCCTTGTGGAGTCGGTTAGAGAAATAACAATTAGAGCAATACCAAGTAAAGCCAACTATGCTTTTATAACGGTGATTTGCATTTCCTCGTTTTTAACCCTGTTTGAGAATTTGCTTCACCTTCCCCAGAGGAAGTTGACCACCATGTGATTGCCATGCAGTTTTTGGTTTAGAATGTGACCAGCGATACAGTGGACGGAGTACAGAGCCTGTTCTCATTTCCCGTTTGTAGTACATATCACCCCGTATGTCTTGGGACCATAACTGGCCCAGGCATTAGTGATTATATGATTGTAAAAGATACACTCTTTGCGGTTGTCTTGTGAGTAGTGTTCACCTTAATTTCGGTGATAATAAAATTCAGTATCAGGGCATAAAAAATTAAAATAAAATTGGGTTCTTGTGGTCAATTATTTTTTGTGTGATCATGAAACAATGATTTGTACAATACTATATGAAAAAATACTACATGAAAAACACATGATAAAGATAACACAATAATGAACAATGTTCAAAAGGGCATTTGGACAGCACTGTGAGCCACGGTTTCAGGAATTTGAAGTTCCCTGTTGTGGCTCTGGCCCTAAGAGCCACAACATCTAACCACGACAGTTAGATGAACAGTCTTACTCGACAATTGTGTGTGCAAACGCATACAATTTTTAATTGCCACATAAACATGTATTTCAGCCAGTCTAAAAACGAAAGCACTACATGAATGTGTAAGGACTGCATGATTCAGTCAATATGCTAATGTATAGTTCTTCAGCTGAAAATAGGATGCATGCATTCTTGTGTCTATGTGCGTGTACAGACCGAAAACCAACCTTACCTTGTGTTGTGATGGGGGACATTTAAAACATTTGAAATGAACTTTCATGTAACCTATGAATCTTACAAAGACCGACCTCCAGCACAGCAAAATCCGCCCCCCCATGCCAAGATCTGACAGCACGCCTCTGAAAAGGGCTTCATTGCGTCCCTGCGTGTAGTTCCACTAATGGTAACTCAAGTGCCAATAATAAAAGGGTTTTTAAAAGACCCAGCTTTTTATTTCGATTTTCCCAACATGGGGTATTTCTTTACTTTTTGCCTTTTTGGTTAATGTTGATGTATGTCGGATTTGACTATAGACGTGCCAGAAAAAAGACTCCAGCCACTCTCGGTTCCAGAATTTATAAACTGCGGTAAAAAATTGAGTTTATTGCAAATTTCATTATCATATGTGGGAGAGGGATTTAATTTGGTCTGGCCCAAAGACAGTTTTAGCCTCTACCACATTTTGTTACGTCAGTAAAATTCATCAATCTAACTTTTTCTTCTTCAAAAAAAAATACAGTTCAATATTTACCCTGAGGTGCATCTTTTAATGTGATTTTTTTCCTCCATAACACGTTAAGTGAAAGTAATAAACTATCAAAACCCAAATATATCAATAATAATTATGTAACTAATTTATTAATCCAATAAAGTACACTTTTCCATGAGGAATCTCAAGATGGTACGCCTGTAAACACCCTTGTGGGACACTAATAGGGGAAGGGAGGATGATGAATGGTAAATTATTTAGCAGGCAGGGTAGATCTTCTGTTGTTTTTCTGTTTTGTTTTTATTTTTACTCCTTATTCATTAAAATTGTGCATTTTCATGCAAATACATGTTTTGTGATTATTGGAAATATTTAAGACAAAAATAAAAACATGTATTTTTAACAATATTTTGTTGACTTTTTTTTAAGAATCAGAATAAAAACACTGATGGTGAGTTGTTTGAAAATTGTATCTACTTGTGAGTATCTTCTGCTCATTGCTTCTTGATGAGACATGTTAGAAGCGAGTGAATGCACACAGAGCCACTGCCCAAGTTCAGAGAGTGTGTTGCTGTCCATGGTGCTGGCCATATACATGGACTGGAGTTTTTTGTTTGTAAATCCAAAAAACAGCCTTATTCCTTTCCCAAAACCCCACAGTGCCCACTAAAATGCTGACACCATGCCCAGTACATCACAGCCTAAACCATGAACTGCATGTGAAGTTTCACACCTTGAGGAAGTTTGACTCTTAACAAATACAAATGGTGGCCTATAAAAAGGAGAACGCTTTGGTGGGATAGACCAATCCGACGGAAAGGTTTCTCTCTTCAAAGAGGCAGAAAAAGACATACTGTTATTGTAAAGGAATGAATAGCTGCACATGTGACTATCACTTATTCCCTCTCTGTAATCACAAAATGTTAGCCATAGGCAATGCCTCAAACCCAACAAGTTTTTCAACTCACTATACACCGCTGGTGGGAGGACTCCTCACCAAAGTGACATCTACCTGCCTTTTAATGCACTGCCGAAGGACTAGATTGGGATCTACTTGACCATTGTTCTGACATATTGAGACTGCTCCGGCTTCCTGAAAACAGTATAACTCCTGTTAATTTTAGAACCAGAGTGATGATGTAAAGTTCTCAAGGAAGCATTTGGAGAAGCAGCCCAACCATTAAAAGAGTGTGTCTGAGTGTGTGTCTGACAATCTCTTAGAAACGCTGACGTGTATGGTGAATTAAAAGAAACTAATCATTTAAAAGACCCCCCACTATTTTATAACCTCAAGATCCTTGTACTTAATCCACACTGTAAATATGCCAACATGGATGGTGCACTTGATTTAAGCCCATAGATGAAAAAAATCTTTGACTAGTCCAAAGTAAGCAGGGTTGGCAGGGTTAAGTGTGAGTCCACAAACAAATATCTTTTGTTTAAGTTTTGTTCAGCTTTACGATCAGGAGAGCCCAAGGCCAAGCAACAAAAAAGTGATAGATGTTGACTGTGAGCACAAACTTCCACTGGGAGTTGCAAAATAAACTTCACTATGAGGGCTTAGGGTCATGGGATCGAATTAGCCTCCATGAGAGCCACAAAGGAAAGGTGAATTTTCATATTCTATGCTACAACACTATATCCAAGTAAAGTATCTGGAGTCTCTCACAATTCACTAAAACCTTGACTGATAACTTTTAGTGTTATTCTTTATAATTTAGATCTTAGATCCTGCCAAACACACTCATAGAATAGCACACACGGAAATTTTGCTGCTTCTGAAACACACACACACACACAAAAAGAAGATATTTGAAAATAATAGCCACTGCACACACAATAATATGATACAAAGAGGGTGGTGTCCATGTTGGTGAAAATAAATAAAGAAATTGGTTCCTCATTGTAAAATTTGGGCATTAGGCTGGGATGCGCAAGAGAGAGAGAGACAGAGAGAGAGAGAGACACA